>LNAC01000188.1:1377633-1411206 GCA_002007465.1 Ailurus styani
CTCCGCGCGGGGCCTGCGGGCGGGCTGCGGCCCGGTTCGGCGGCTCGCGGCGCCCCTTCCCCCAGCGCCCCACGTGTGTGCGGGAGACGCCAATTTCCCACGCTTGGGGCTAGCCGTGCACGACTTTCCTTTCTGCTTTATCTCATACATGCGTGCATGTGTGTGCGCGCGCCCCGCGTGATGAGCTGAAATCGATTTCTTACTGCGCTAGTAATAAAACAGAAGTCTCGTATCACAGCCTCGGAGGATCTGCATGAGGAATATAAGCTTCCCTCTACTTTGACCCGTCTCCTTGTTTTCTTTTTGGTTGTCCTTTCCCTTTTTCCCTTTTTCTGAAGCTTACCCATCTCCGGCACCCGCCCTCCCTCTCTCTCTCTTTCTGCCCCCATGGTTTATCCGTCCACAGGGTTATGAACTACACAATTAACACCAAAATTAACACCTTTTTGGCACTGGTTTATTTAGCAACATCTAACAGAACCCCACCCTGTATCAAGGAGTTCACGCCTTGAAACGTTTGGCCCCGATACAGGCTTACATAATGCATCGTCACCCAGGGAAGCCGCACAGCCAGGTAGGAGGGCAAAGGAGGAAGGGAATGAGGTCTCCGGCAGATACAATTTGATGCTAGCATCAAGACTTCATCTTGGAGGCAAGGTGCAATCTCCCCAAGAGGGCAAGTGTGGTTTTTTGTGGTGCCTGTGCTATGGGACAAAGGGCACGATGGAGGACTGTACGCCATAGAAAGTGCCTAGCCCGCCCCCCCCCCCGCTGGGGGCTGGTCGGCCAGTCTGGAGAAGAGCACCCACACCTTTCAAGAAAGGGCAGCTCTCTTCAAGGACTAGGCCACTTCCTATAACTAGTCAGACAAGGGTGAATCTTTGTTCACTGCCTCTTGTAATCGCTCTGGGGATGTCAATTTTCTGATTCAGATCAAGATAGAAGAGGAATCGCATCTGGAAGGACAAGAGGGATCTAAGCCTGACTGATGAGCCAGCAGCAGGTGGGTTTTCTGAGGGCCGCACCCTGCGTGATGAGGAAGGTTAAGGCCCCACTCAAGCAGGTGTAAGATTCCACCCCTGGAGTTGTTCACCAGATGGGTCTGGAACCCCCTGGAACTTGTTTAGGGAAGCTCCGGGGGAGACCCTGGGCCATGCCGCGTGGCGATGGGGTGATCGGATCTGGGGAGCAGTGGGGGAGGACGAAGCAGCAGCTGCATCTGGTTCCAGATTCTATCTCCAGCTGTTTATTCAGGTTGAGAGGGTAGAGGTGCACATGCTGGTTAAGCCAAAATGTTGTGAGCCCCAAGTCTAACGAAGTGTTTGAAATGCTCAGCAAATTCTCTGAAGTTGGAAATCGTGATAGCTCCCCCTTTTTAAAAACTCTATATTGGGGCGCCTGGGTGGCTCAGATGGTTAAACCTCTGCCTTCAGCTCAGGTCATGATCTCCAGGTCCTGGGATCAAACCCCACAAAGAGCCCCATGTCGGTTCCCTGCTCAGTGGGGCGTCTGCTTCTTCCTCTCCTTCTGCCTCTCCCCCTGCTTGTGCTCTCTCTCTCTCTCAAATGAATAAGTAAAATCCCTTTTAAAAATAATAAAAACATAAAAGACTCTAGGAGCTCTAGGAGAAAGGTTTCCCCAACATTAACAGCCCTTTTTCAAACAGCACATCCTGAAAATAAGAGAGCAGAGTCTCTCTCATTTGAGAGATTTGATTTGGCAGAATCTAAAACACAAATGATTCATTCATTTACTCAGCATCTGTTTACTGAGCAACTTTTAAGTGCCAACTACCAGGTTGGGTACAAAGCAGGATCCTACCTGGTAGAGAGATTTATCTCATGAGAAATCCTGAAAACACAGACTAGGAATTGAAGCGTACTCTAAGGGCAGAAATCAGGTCAGGGGGTCACAGGGCCTGGATGTGGGGAGAGGAGGGAACATTTTAGGGGGATAGAAATAGTCTGTATCTTGTGTGGTAGTGGTTATAGGACTACAAACTTTCACCAAAATTTATAGAATTGGAAATCTTTCAAGGGTGAATTTGACTGAAGGTAAATTATACCTCAACATACCTGACCTTTGGAAAAGTGACCTAAGAAATGTACAAATTAATTATATAAACAAACATATCTTACATGATTTTGTAGAAATGTCAAGACAAAGCTGTGGGTACAAGTACTTCAGAAACCAGTAGTTGAGTGTTATTCATGCTTTTAGTAGAAAAAGAAATTTCAGTCAGAGATAGATTAATTCTACCACCAAGAAATTATTCTGAAGGAGTGCCTGGCTGCTTCAGTTAGAAGAGCATACAACTCTTGATCTCAGGGTCATGAGTTCAAGCCCCAATTGGGAAGTAGAGATTGCTTAAATAAAAACTTAAGAAAAAATAATTATTCTGGAAAAAAGGAATGGGAGATAACACTGCCAATCTCTCAGCCGCTACACAGCCACGAAGGCAAACTACTGGTAGTAAAGCATTTGAGGAGCAAAGAAGTAGCAAACCACAAATCACCAATTTTATATGATTTAGAGAAAATTTTATCTTGAAAGCAAAGAATTCATCCCCCTTGCATTTTATTCTTTTTTAAAATTACAGGTTTATTGAGACGTAATTCACATACCATAAAATTCACCCTTTGAAGTGTATGATGCTGTGGTTTTAGGATATTCATGGAGTTGCTTATCTATCACCACGATTTAATTCTGGAATGTTTTCATCACTCCAAAAGGAAATCCCATCCTGTTTGCTGGATCGTATGGTAATCTTGGGTTTAATTTTTTGAGGAATTTCTAGACTCTTTGCCAACATGGCTACCCTGTTGTTCAACCCCACCGTCAGGAGCGCCCCTTGCTCACCTTCTTCACCCCTCCTCAGCTTCCCACGTGCAAAGAGGGAGTTTCAAAAACAAACTGATGCTTGTGAGGTTGAAATGAAATGGTCAAGGGAAGTTTGGGGACAGTTCCAGATGAAAGACAATGAGTGAAGCGACTCACTCAGAACATTTATTTTTTTCTATGCTGCTGAAGCTTTGTATTGTCTTTGCCTGTATCGGATCTAATTTAGGAACTGCTTTATTTTAGTTACAAGAGTGGGTGGTTATTCTCGAGTTGAACTTGAGAGTGTTAGTATGAGCTTCCTTTTAGCCAAAGGGGTGATTTCCTTGAGAAGAGAGAGCAATGGGAAAGCTAAAACTGGAAGTGAAGGGCTTGAGTGCCTTCTGTCTTCCCAAGAACCCTGCACATTCCCAGACGTCTCCCACGGGCTCCCTGTGTTCCATGGCAAGAGGTGGGACTCTGATTTTTCCCTGTGTCTATGGAAGCCCTGAGCCAGGATTGAAGCCCAGTGGGTAAAACTCCTCCCTCTCTAGATGCTCTGCTTCAAACTCCTCCCACCATTCCTTAAAAGTGACTTGTTCTGCAGGCTTCCTTCCCAGCCCTGCTTCTCTTCTTGTGTTATATCATGATTCTAAAACCACATACAACTATTTGGGAAGCTTTGGCCTCAACACAATAAAATATATTCCTTTGGCCAGAATCTATGTCTCATAATCCTTACTTGGCCAACATTCTTTGAGAATCTCAAGAAGGAGGTATAGAATGCTGCTTCTCTCTAAATTCATTTCTTCTCCTCCTTCTCCCACACCTGCCCTGTCCTGAAGAACAGCTCATCACACACCAGCTTTCCCAAGCCACAAATTTGGGATTCACTCTGGATTCTTCTGCTTCCCTTAAGCCTAGAATTCCCTCTAGATAGATTGGAGATTATTCCTTGTTGTAATATTCATTCACTTAACAAATATTTGCTGAGCTCATTTTAGATGGTATCTGGCTTGGGAAGCTTACACTTTAATCGCAAGGACAGGATCCACACTGAGGAAAAGCTGAATAACAACCTGGAGCTTATCACTAGTAATAAATAAATATGCTTTACAGATAATATTGTGGGGCAGGCTCGGAGAGCGACAGCTCTGTGGGCTGAAGAGGTCAGGCAAGGAGTCGGGGAAGTACTGTTCTGTTGCTTGGAAACGGCTTTCGTAATGGGTGGTAATTTAAATGGCTCTCCAAAGGCCTTGGAGGATGTTAAAACTGAAAGAAATATAAGCAATCATTTGCCGATACTCTCATTTCACATAGAGGAAACTGAGACACCCACCGTGCCCACAGAGACCAAATGATAGATGTTAAGCTGCATTCATTCAGTATTTATTGAGTGCCTACTGCATGCAGAGGGTGCACTCATGCAGAACAGCAGACAAAGTGAGAGTAATTCTCAAAGGGCACGTGGTATCTGGCAAGAAACTACCCTGTGTCAAAGCAGCCCCAGGGAGCAGGGCTGGGATGGGAACATCGTGGGATCCGCCGGTGGTTGTAAACTGGGTGATGAATCCTTCCACTTATGCCTGAAAATACAAGAATCCAAATAGTTAATCACAGGTTAATTATTTCTCCTTGGTGAGTCATCAGGGTGGAAGAATCCACCGCCACCCACAGCGCCCGGTCACCCCACCAGAGAGCCAGGTAGGAGATTCTGAAGCAATCTTTACAGTGTCCACTCCAGGGAAGCTGACGCAGCCTGGATTTTTGTGAGATGGAAACACCATGGGTTGGTATTAGGACAACACAGACAGCGTTGGGGGAAGAGTCTCACCTTCGGTGATTTTTTTTTTTTACTCGAATTATTTTTTAAGTGTCCCTCTAACAAATTCAGAGAAGGGCACTTCCATAACCACAGCCCAGCCTGAGGAAGACAATGACATGGGGTTTTCACTCCCAAGGAAGCCTAACAGGAAAAGCTGAACAATTAGGTGAAAACACACTCATCTTCCTGAAAATGAAGGCGCACTCCCGGAGAAATTGTGGAAGACAGCAAAAAAGTCCCAGCTGTAGCTAGAGTAAACAGGAACTGGCTTTGCAAGCCCAGGAGAGCAGAGATTTCCAGTTCTGGGCTTTCTAGATGCCTGACAGGAGTTTGAAGTCATCTCTTTTGCATTGTTTGTACAATCTCCAAAGTCGGTCCTGAAAGTAGCCTCATTTCCTTAGTTCCCCTGTTCGTGCCCCGAGCGTCTGTGTGCTCCCAGCGCAGCTTGAAATTAGTGTACTTTTTCATCTTTGCTTTTAGTTTTTAAACCAGCCGGGAGTGACCCCGCGGGACCGGACGGGCGTGCCCGCTGGCCTGCCCTGAGGAGGGATGGCAGGTAGCCCGAGGCGGGGCTTCATTATCCTCCCCCGGCCTGGCTTTGCAAGCATGGAGCAACCTGTCCCTCGAGAGGAGGTTTAAAATAATAATATGTAGTGTGAGATGAGATCATAGATATGAAAGCTCTCCTTTGAAGTTAAAAAATTTTCAGCCTGCAAATGCACGGTATTGATATTATTTATTAATAAATATGTTTGATACTGTCTTCGTCCAGCTCCTAGGGCTATTTGCACGCATTCATTTAAAACTGCAATCATCAGCAATATAGCTTATAGACTAACGTGGAAGTTTAATGACTAATAAATACGAATACACACAGAGATGTACAGAGGAGGCTACCGGGCCGATCTCTTCTATTTCATCACCAACCAAAAGGAATTAAAAATTGATATCACAAGAGACTCTCTTCCTTCCCCATAGCGTGAGAGACAAAGGAATACCTGGGCGTGGGGGCAGGGGATGCCCTTCCCTCTCTTGCCTACTAACTGTCAAAAAGGATAGCAACTCCCAAAGGAGCCCTCCTAACCCAGCAGTCACAAATCACTTAGCAAACACCAGCTCCGGAGAGGTGAGTGTTGAATAGCACTGGGAGGTGACCAGAGAGGCTGCAGGGTTTAGCATCAGTCCTATAGTCCTGCAACGTATGAATCAGGAATCCTTGCCGTGTTTGACATTCCTTGTCAAGTTGGGAACAGCATGGGTATCCCCAGCTCTGAGCATAACGCCTGGCACAAAGCAGGTGTTCGGTAAGTCTTTTGCAAGATGAATGGGTAACTGGGAAACTTGAATCTGTTCTACAGCCGGTCCAGCACCACAAACTCCCAACTTCCCCATCACCGTACATTCTCTAGAGGCCCCCCTAGCATTCTCTGATTCGCACCTGTAAAATTCTGAACCGCATGATGATGGGAATATAGAACCCAAGACAGGCAAAAGTTCTGGAAGGTCTAGAGGCCTACTGCGGGTCCACTGCCTCATTGTCACCTTCCCCACCCAGCGCTACGTTGCAGGCTTGGCATGGCCGACGTGCCCTCTGTAGGGGTGAGGTCCCGCTCCACTCTGCCTTTGACCCATCTGAGGATTTGACATGCATCCCTTCTCCTGCGCAGCTCCACTCAACAAGCATTTTAAAAAATCCAACTGCATGCGTTATGCCATGCCAGACACTGTGGAGAAGAACAGAAATTGTAAGATATGGCCTCTGATCTCAAGAGCTAAGATTATAGTAAGGGAAACTCTGCATTCTTCTTTATTTATTCTACAGCGTTTATTGAGCCTATATGTGCTAAGTACTGTTCAAAGTGCCGGGGATTCCATGTTAACCAAAGCAAAGAACTTCCCTGCTCTTACGACACTGACATTCTACAGGGCAAAGACAAAAAAACATCATACAAACAAGCACATAATGCAAATTCAGATAAGTGCTATTAACATGAAATCAGGTCATGGAGAAGCTATTTTATCTGAGATCTTAATAACAAGACTTGAGAACAGATTTCCAGCCAGAGGGAAGAGCAAGTTCAGCATCGCCCAGGTGGGAACACAAACTTGAAGTGTTTAGTAATACTGGCTGTCTGTTCACATCGTGCCCTTTACAGCTTCCTTTTGGGAGCAGACACGGGGTTGGGTGTAAGACAATCTACCTTCAGGAAGCTACAGCATCCTAGTGGGTACGAAATTTGACTGGATTTGTTTGATTACTTTGGAGGAGATAAAATGCACCTCTTCTACCTTAGAGCTCTTTTTGGATTGAGCAGCGAAAAATCAATGAGATCCACAGACAAGCACTCAGGAACCACAGAAGGTTGCAGGTGGCAGGTGAGTTTGGGAAGTGACACTAGGGCTGCCCCTGCAGTATAGAAAGAATCTGGGATGAGTGTTAGGGGTAAGTGGCCCTTGCCTCCGGGCAGGTGATGTTTCTGCAAAAGGGAGCAACCCCTTGATCTATTCAGGATGGGAGGCATTTTCCAAATTCCATCCAGGACAACATGATATTCTGTGTGGCTCCCAGTTTGTATGATGCAACAAGCAACTGAAATAGACTATGTGGATGAGCAAGAAATAGGAAGAATTGGTGCTTAATACAAACCCACAGAAGCAGGCTGGTTCACATCAAGATGGGGCTCCCATGCGCTCCCTAAAGACAAAGGTAGGAGGTGAGCACAAGGGAGGTTGCACTTTGATGTGCATTTGTTGGAGCCATTTTTCAGAAATTATCTCACATCAGAGACTCTTTGTGCAAACTTTCAATCATCCCAAATATAGGATTTTTATTGAATGGTATTAAGTAAAATATAATGCACATCAATGAATAAGTCATGTGGTTTCTCTGCAAGGGGTTATCACTAGGAAGACTTATGTTAATAATATAATCATAACCCCACCCTCTAAGGCTTAAATTTTAAATGTATCCTTAAGGCACTGTGAATTGAATAAGAAAGAGAGAGAGAGAGAAAGAAAAGAAAGAAAAAAGATGATATAATGATGTCTTCTAAAATTAAAGACTTATTAAAACCTCACCTGGGTTATAGAGGTCTCACTAACAATCTTAAATATTGCTTTAATTCTGTGTAATTTATTGTCATGGGAGCTAAGAGACTGGTGGGCGGTGTCCCACCATTTATTCGTGAAGCCGAAAACTGTGTCGTCATTTTTAGATCAGACACAGGGAGGCAGCAGTGAGCCAATGAGGCGAATAAACAATGGTAACAGCTTGGAGCCAGAAAAGTTTGACTCCAGACACTGAGAAATCAGCTAGCTGTTTAAAATCATTTATAACCCAAACAGAAACATTTTACTTAAAAGACTTTAAAATTAAACATTAGAAGAATTTACTGTTCTAACATATGTTTTCTGCTCCCCTTTAGTGCTTACTTTCCTTACTTCCCAGTTGTCTTTGCTTTTCCTACTGACGATTTCCTTTTTTAAGATTTTTTTTAAGATTTTATTTATTTATTTGACACAGAGAGAGAGAGATTACAAGTAGGCAGAGAGGCAGGCAGAGAGAGGAGGAAGCAGGCTCCCTGCAGAGCAGAGAGCCCGATGCGGGCCTCGATCCCAGGACCCTGAGATCATGACCTGAGCCGAAGGCAGAGGCTTTAACCCACTGAGCCACCCAGGCGCCCAAGATTTTTTTTATTATTATTTTTAAGTACTCTCCACACCCAACGCGGGGCTCGAAGTCACAACCCTGAGATCAACCGTTGCCTGCTGTCCTACTGAGTGAGCCCGCCAGGTGCCCGGACAATTTTCTTTTTTAATCCACTTAGGAGTTGGAGCATTTTAAAGCTGACCAACATCTTTCTGTCTAATCCAGGGTGAAGGCCCGGGCGCAGATCAAGATGTTGCCAGCCCAGCAGCACAGAAAGCAAGCTCCTGGGCCGGGCGGCACGAGGTAACAAGGACCGCCCTTGGGAGAACCCTCTGAGGACCGCAGCTGACAACACTGTTAGAGCAAATTCGTTTCCAAGGGCTCCTTTCCTTTAAATCCTCTTCCTCCCCAAAGGGGAAGGCTTGTCTCCTCCTGCCCCTCTGAAAACGGACTGGGCACTGCAGGCCGGGCGTTCCGTGAGCAAAGGCACCACAGCCCATCCATCCTTCACCCGCTAGCGAGGGTGCAGAGAGACTCCTGGAAGCAAAGGCGGGGTGGGGGGGGAGTTGGCTGGGGGCAGCAGGTGCGCCCCGGGGGGACTGGGACTGACACCCCAGCCAGGGAGGGTCTGGGCTCCCTCCCCCGCGGCCCCAGAAGCTCCGCAAGGAGCACCCCGGGCCCTCCCCTTGCTGCGCCCCACAAGAGGCCTCTGCTGAGGCAGCAGGCCGGGTTTTATGTTGAGACTCGCCCCGGGCTGCCCCACTGGCTCCGGGCTTTCCTGTCGCACAGCCGCGGCCTCTGCGGGCCGCCGCCTGGCCCGCAGGTGCCGCGCCCGCCCTCGCCCTTGTCTTCGCGGACGGCCGCGTGGCAAGAGGGATGGAGCTGTCAAGGGGCGGGGGGCGGGGGCAGGTGGCGCCGGGGCCAAGGTCCCTCCTCCCGCCTGCGCTCCCAGGTCCCCGCGCCCCGGCCCAGCCCTGAAGCGGGGAGACTTCCCTCGTCCCCCGCGGGCCTCCATCCCGGCCTTTCGAACTCGACCCCCGGCGGCCCCGGGGTAGGCGTCCCCCGCGGGCCTCCAAAGCCTGCTCTCCTTCTGGGTGACTTCCATCCAGTTGGTCTTTCTGGACAAACCCAGGCGTAATTTTACATTTCTGATTTTTTGAGCCTGACTGCGGCCCTAGGGAACACAACTGCAAGCCCCCTGGGTGTGTCTGTAAATCAGGCCAGACGAAGAGATTGCCTATGGGGAATAGGCAGTTTGGGGGTTTGTTTGTTTGTTTGTTTTTACTTTCTACCCTTCTGCGTTGTTTCACCTTCCACAATTATTATTTCATCATGTTTGAAAAGGAAAGAATGAGGACAGCTCTGCAGCTCTGACCAAAGTCAGTGTCATTGTCACGCCGGATATGCCCTCCATCAGGGTTCACACAGCAGGTTTTTCTCCTCCGTTCTTCAGTTCTTACTCCCTTCGCTAAAAGAGTATTAAGTGCCTAACCTGTCCTTGGATGCCTATTTCCTGAGAAGCAGACTGAGAGCTTCCCGGTGGCCCAGGGTCCTCCTCCCCCCTCCTCTCCCCCCACACACTGCGTTTTTCCTCTTTTTCAGAAGCGCGATGCTATCAGGTCCAAGAATTGGCCAGGGAAGGGCTCACTACAGACAGGACTTCTCAGAAAAACGGTCAGATAAGTCCATGCTGTATATAATACTCTGAAAAGCAAATTGTCAAGAGAGTAGGAGTGAACTGGCTCCTCTTTATTTTAACACTTTGTCCTTTGATTTGCATTCTCTCTTTAATCCATTCAACCTCTAAACACCCAGCCTGCGCCTGGCTCTCTGCCTTTCCTGGGTTACAAAGGGAGGGAACCACATCCCACACCCAAAGGACCCCACATTCTGTGTGGGATGCAGTTAAGGGATGGGTGGGTAGTGGCCACAGAGCCCAGAGCCTCGCCCAGCCCTGCCAACCCAGGTCCGGGAAGGTTCTCAGGAGGAGGAGATGGCAGAGCCCAGTCTGAAAGGACCAGTTGGCCAAGCAGAAAACATGAGAAAGCCCATTCATTCCCCATGAGGGAAACATTAATTAAAAAGCTCTGTCATTGAGCTTCTCTACACATCATGCCTCCCCCCCCCGCCCCGCCCCACTGGGAATACTGTGTGTGTCACACACTTAGTTCTCACAGTGCTGTGGGGCAAGTGCTCTACTGGCTCCGTGTTAAAGCTCAGGTCCCTGAGGCACAGAGGATGGAGTGATTCTTCAAGGTCACACATGTCACGAGCGGGGCAGCCAGGATTTGAACTGAGGCAGTCTGGCTCCAGAGCCCTTGTTCTAACCCCCAATTATCTTCCAGTCTGGGTCACTCCAGAAGTGCGAGGTGACTGGAACAGAGTAGCAGGAACTGGGTGGAAAGGTAGGCAGAAGCCACAGGATTTGGGCCAAGGAGCCCAAATTTTATACTGAAGATGGGGAGAGGATTGGAAACAATGGAGTGTCCTTATCAGATTTGGGGTTTAGAGACCTCTGTGCTTCTGGAAGGATCAGTGAGACGAAGCTAGGGCAGCAGGGAGGTGGCTGTGAGCCAGACATCTGATGGACGAGTGAGGCAGTCAAGCCAGGTGGAGAAGGTAGATGAATCCGAGCTCTACTGGGGAGACAAGGCCTGATACTGAGCACCCACTTTAGGGGACAGGATGTGGGGGGCTCTGCTCAGGTGTGCTGGGAGCGGGGCCATGATACGAACAGGCTCTGAAGACAGGGGAGGAGCCAATCAGGCGTCTGTGGAGATTCCATGAGGCCAGAAGGACCCGAATTAGGTCAGTGGCAGGAAGAACGGAAAAGAGGAGACAAGTGCCAAAGATCACTTTAAAGCAGGCATTCATAGCCTGGAAAGAACTCAAGAGGTTTGTAAACTTGTAGGGGGGAAACATTTTATCTTTATTTTTACCTTTCTCTTACTAAAATGTATTCTATTCTCTGATGATCAGTATAAAAACACTACTGTAGCAACATTAGCAATATTTACGGCTTTGTCACCCACAGAAATCAGATTTTTCACATCACATCTCATTTGTGTTCATCACTACTTTAGAACAATGGTAATTAGACCTGACATTGGATCTGAGTATTTAATACTAATTCATTATTACATATATTACTATATCAAAACTTTATAATTTCATAAAGCATATTTCCAAAAATGATTTCCTTTGGGACCTTTGTTTTGTGTTTTATGCTCTAGAAAGCATTATTCTTTTTTTTTTAAGGTTTTGTTTTTATTTATTTGACAGAGACACAGCGAGAGAGGGAACACAAGCAGGGGGAGTGGGAGAGGGAGAAGTAGGCTTCCCACTGAGCAGGGAGCCTGATGTGGGGCTTGATCCCAGGACCCTGGGATCATGACCTGAGCCACCCAGGCGCCCCTAAAAAGCATTATGCTTGAAGCCATCCAAAGTCTTCACCATGCTGCCAAGAAGTTTGATTTTTAAAAAAAAAATATGAACACCTGACCGAGGGACACCTGGGTGGCTCAGTTAAGCATCGGCCTTCAGTTCAGGTCATGATCCTGGGGCCCGGGGATGGAGCCCCGTGTCAGGCTCTTTGCTCACTGGGGAGCCTGCTTCTCCCTCTCCCTCTGCCTGCCACACCCCTTGCTTGGGCTCTCTCTCTTTCTTTCGTCAAATAAATAAATAAAATCTTCAAAAAAAAACCCTGAAAGGTAACAAAGGCCATGCTGGTTAATGGCTGGTAATGAGGAGCAGGGGAAGAGAGGAAAACAAGGAGCTCCGAGAGTACCTGGGTGACTGACGGCGGCATCTTCTACCATGGAGAACACCGAGGGAGGAGAGGTTTGGGGAGGATGGGAACCAGAATCTTCATTTGTGAAAATGGCAGGTATAAGAAGCAGTTGGAGCTTCCTAGTGGAAGGCCGGAAACACGGCTACAAAGTTCAGGAGCTACCGTGGGAAGGGAAATCTCATCGCAGAGTCCACAGCAGAGCCTCGTCACGGAATCAACAGGCATATCCAGGAAGAGCAGGTGAGACAGGGAGACAAGCGGCCGGAGCTGGGCGGACACTGGTAGGTAGTCAAGGGAACCTGGGAAGGAGAGGGGGTGACAAAAGAAACTGAGATCAAGCCGTCAGAGGGGAAGGAGGTGAACCAGGAGAACTGGCCACCCCATGGGGCTAGGACGGAAAGGATGCAGGGGAGAGTGGTGAAGACATCGGCAGAGGCAGCGCAGAGGCCCTGTGGGATGCAGACCAATCAGAGGCCAGAGGCCTGGTTCCCCAAGCTGCGAGAAACCAAGTCTCAGTACAGTGAGGAATGAGGAAGCAGAGGCCATATATAAGAGCTGCTCTTTCGAACCATTTAATGGAGAGAGAGGGCAAGAGTCAGGAAGCTTCTAGAACAGAGGAAGGCAGGGAGTGGGTGGGCAGAATCAGGGGGTGACACTTCTGAGCGTGCTTGTGGTGTGACAGGGAAGGGCCAGTGAAGAGCCTTCCAAAGGTGTGGACATCAGTGGGAAGCAAGAGCTGCTGGAAGAGGTGGGAGAAAGGGGTCCGAGGCCAGGGGCCATGAGGGCACACATGGAGGGAACGAGTGGGGCCATCTGTTCCTCTTCCGGGACGGAAGATGTTAAGTATAAAAGAACACACAGCTCAATCTGGACCATGTGAGAAGGGAAAGCTAAGGCATTCCCTCCCCCTGTTTCCTCCTGGAGAAGTAGGTCCAGGGCTTGTGGTCCTGAAATGCATGCAGTTTGGAAGGAGGGCCTGCCTATGAGAAAACACACAATTTACAAAGCCAAAATTAGGGACAAAAGGGACATTATTTAGAATGAGAAAAGTCACACAAATTACACCTATAAAATTCAGAAAATAATGTGATTTCTATTCATTGACTGGCATGCCTCTCCAATACTTTATTTGCCCCTACATCTATGGCCATAGACTCTGATCATCACTAAAATGAAAATAATTTTGTAATATTTTCTAAAGAGAGAGTAGAACAAGAATTCATGTGCTTGGTGGAAATTGATTTTTTACTATTGATGGGTGGGATGCATAAAGCTTGCAACATCAACACAGACCACTTGATGTTTGTAGTACTGCCGTGGGGTTCTGGTCTGTAAATGCAGGAATTACAGTTTGCTCTAACGTGATTCCCATTACAAAAGAAAAAAAAAAGTACAATATGTGTCTTAGCTTAGGCCGTTATAACAAAATACCCCAGACGGGGTGGGGCTTAAACAACAGACATTTACTTCCCCAGCTCTGGAAACCAGGAAGTCGGAGATCAGGCGCCAGCCAGGCGGGTTCAGGTGAGAGCCCTCTTCCCGGTTTGCAGAGGCTGTCTTCTCGCTCTGTGCTCACAGGGCAAGGAGAAAAACATCACGTTCTCTGCTCTCTTCTTATAAGGCCACTAACTCCATCATAAGGACCCCATCCTCATGACCTCATCTAAACTGAATTACCTCCTGAAGGTCCCATCTCCAGATACCATCTCATTGGGTGTTAGAACATCAAGGTCTAAATTGGGGGCAGGGCACAAACGATCAGTCCATCAGAATGCATTAATAATTATTAATGTTATATTAGCCGTTATGTTCCTGACAGGGAAGGATTCCTGTTTTGACTATGCCCTGAGAACCAAATCCTTTACTTATAATTTTATACATCAGAGAATTATATGAACTTACCAATTCTCCAGAAGACTGATTTCTGGCTCTGCACATTTCAAACGCTGTTTTCCCCTCAACCCCCATGCGCCTGCAGTCAGCCTGTGTGGGACACATTCCCTTCACCATGTCCCTCCCTGTCCCTGTGGCACAGTGGGTGGGAGGAGGCCCCGGGAGCTGCCTCTACCTCTGGGTGGCCAGCAGTAACTGAAATTGACATGGAAGTGACCCAGACACATAGATGCTCCCCACTAAACTCCAACTAAACGTGTCTCCAACTTTACTCCGTTGACTGAACCCCAGATGCCCACAGCCCCCTAACGCTACCTAACACAGTGGTGTCTTACCAGTGTGATTGAAATATCTTACTTTTACATATGTATATATATTTATTACATATATACATATAACATATATACACATATATAAATATTATAATATATAAATATATTTATAAATTTATAATTTATAAAATTATAAATATGTAAATATACATATATATTATATGTATATAATATATATATCTATCTTACTTTTGCACTTTGATAAAAGCACCACAGGAACACATTGCTAGGACCTTTCTCAGGGCCTAGGAAATGAGTGACTTCGCCCAGCAAGGCGCTTTCCCTTCTAGTGATTCGATCTCTGCCTGGGGGGCACAGACTGTGAAGGCGAGGGGAGGATAGGAGCCATAATGGTACAGCTTACCAGGGGAAACGCTACTTGTGTATTAAGTCATTGAATCCTCTTAACAATGCTGAGATGTGGGTACTGTGAAAGATCTTCATTTTACATGTAGGGAAACAGAGTCCTAGAGACATTAGGCAACACGCCCGGGGTCACGCATGTAGTAAGTGCCAGACCGGGGATTTGAACCCAGGCAGTCTGGCTCATACTTGTACCCAGTACAGGAAGCAGCCTCTCCACAGCATAGCTCACAACCTCCAGGGCCTCCTAGGACTCTGCAGTTCCCCCTATAACTTTCTGATCATATATATTTTACTTATTTGCCTATTTTCTGTCCCTTGCTACTAAAATATAAACTCTCTGGGGGCAGAACTGTTTATTTTGCTCACTGCTGTCTCCCTGAACTTGGAACAGTGCTTAGCCCATGATGGGCATATAGTAAACATTTTCTGTTTATCATAAAGTCTTTAGTATTCTTCTGACCTTTTTTTTTTTTTAAGATTTTATTTATTTACTTGAGACAGAACATGGTGGGGGAGGGGCGGGACAGAGGGAGAGGGAGAAGCAGACTCCCCACCGAACAAGGAGTCTGCTGCGCTGTGCGGGGTTCATTCCCAGGACCCCGACATCATGACCTGAGCTGAAGTCAGATGTGTGTGTGACCAACTTAACCACCCTAAACTCTTTAAGTTGAAGTAATCTATTTGGAGAAAAAGAAATAAGTAATGCATTTGGAAAACTGCAAAAGAAAGTGACAATAAGAGGCGATACATACCCCCCAAAAAGGGGAGGAGGGATTTTGGCTCACATGAAATCCGGGGGAGAAAATGAACTTTACTATATATTTTGAATATATAGAATGTATTCAGTACGGCTCTGCTCTCCATGTCTGTGATCCATGTTATCCAGTCCCATGTAACTCAGATGAGGTTGGTTGTACAGGGAACCAACTAGGGGTGTCCAAATCGTCTTGAAATTCAGATGTTCTTGAGTGCCCAGGTGAGGTTTGAAATTCAAACTTTGTACTAGCTCCTGATGGCATGATTATGTGTTATGTGATTTTCTGCAGTAATATTCAGGGGCCAAAGAAAATGGATGGATCCAAAGTTGAGGCTTTGTTTACTGGCTGTGCCATTAAGTCAAAGGAGGAAAGAGACTGTATCTGATAATGACAATGTCTTGAAAACCAAGAGGATTGGGGGCTGTTAGTTGGGGAGACTGAAGGTCAGATGCCTTGGTAAGACTGAAGATGGGGGATGCCTGTTAAGCAGCTAACTGTTGGTTTTAGCTCAGGTCATGATCTCAGGGTCCTGGAATTGAGCCCCATGTCAGGCTCCTTGCTCAGTGGGGAATCTGCTTTAGGATTCTCTCTCTCTCCCTTTGCCCCTCTCCCTTCTCACTCTCTCTCTCTCTAAAATAAATAAATCTTAAAAAAAAAGTCTGAAGATGGGAGCGATGGTGGTGTAGGGGAAGAAGGGTATAGAGTTGAGGTCAGAGTGGAATTTCAAAGTTTAAGATGTTGGAGGTGAAACAGTTCTAGGTGATGACAAGGTCTTGTAACAAGATAGGAGATATTGATGACAAGTGAGTAGAGCTCTCAGATGAGTCATAGGATATGAGAAAATTTGATATTATGTGGGTTAGGCACTAATGTATAAGTTTATCAGCTTGAGCCCTGATTTGTAAACTGTAAAGCCAGCCTTAAATGCCACCTTCTCCAATACTCCACTTTTGAACCACAACACTTTATCTATAATAATTCTAAGATAATGATCCTCCCCAAATTAACAAACCAGGATTCTAGCATCATCTTAGTTCAGTAAAGTCAGGGCTGTTTGCTTGTTGAAGGATTATTTCTGTTCATTTGCAGATAAACACACACAAAAGAAGCGTTACTTCATAGCTCCAGATTAAGTCCCTTTTAAGATGATACTGAAGAATCCATATTTTATTTGGTGTTACACACATCACAAAAGATCTGTAGACTCCAGAAGTTCATATTCCAAGACTACAAGACCCTCAGTAAATGCATAAATATAATGTTAAACAATGGAGGATGGATAAAAGCACTTAATATCTCCCAGACACCCTGTCCGTGAAGTGCTCCAATTACCAATATAACCGGCTGATCTTCAGCAAAACAAAAAACTTTACCAGGTATTCGCCAGTGGCTTTTAACAAAGATAATAGAAGCTTGAAATTGGATGTAATGTCCAGTGAGGAGTAAGATTTCAACTTCTTTCTCTGTCAGGTGCAGCTGGGGATAGGCAAAGAAATGCTTTGTTTGGTTTTTTTCAGAATTTTTTCATCTAGGACTTAGCCTGAAACTTTAAAGAACGGTATCAGAAATCCCAGATCAACAGTAGCCAGCCAGGAAATTGATTTTACTTTAAGGGTATTCATAATAACAAAACCAATCTGTATGTTCATTAAATTCACCTGAAATGATAAGAAGTCTCACAGAGGTCTTTCAAAGTGGAGGTTTTGTAAAAAGGCTTTCAACCCTGCACATTTTCTAACCAGGGAGTAACTAGGCAATTTCTCCTCTCCCTGCTCTGGAGGAAAGCTCGACAGGCACCTGGGGCGTGTAGAAGTTAGAAGTGAAGGAATCCATGCGCCAAATCTTGCATGTGAAGTAATTTTTAGAGATTTTATAGAGCTAGGGAAACAATTTTGCCCTTTCCATTTTTCCCCTACTGAGTTTTCCATGTCTCCAAGACAGATGGAGCACATGTGACCAAACCCACCAAAGGCAGAGAATGCAATCTGGGATATGAAAAATAAAATCTTTCCCAAATCTTCACAGGATCCTTTAAAAACACTTCTACCCAAGTGCTAAAGCAGCTAACAGAGGTGTCTACAAATGGAAAGAAGAGGCGCCCCAAGGGTTCTTTTTTTCAAAACCAGTCAGCATTAATATTTACTTCTCAGAAAGGGCTCTATACACAATCAGCAAATATGACCAAATTTAGTCATATGTGGATTGAAGATGATTATATCCCAGAGAGCTCTCCGTTAAGAATCTTTAAACATAAAACTGTTGAATCTAATCCAGAAATAAGGCAAACAGACAAATGAAATCAATACCCGGGTATAATGTTAATATTTCAATGGACTCCAAATAAACATTCAGTACCGTTATATTATTCAAAGAAATCAGTAAAGAGAATATGGTTAGATAGATTTTGATGTTGTATTGTTTGCCCTTACTAACTATAAACTCTTTATTATAGGCACACTATAGCTTATATTTTACATTTTCATAGCATTTAAATTTTATATTTTCATAGTATTTAAATGTAGGAACCTATCAATCATGGCTCCTGGGTTTTTAATTTTCTATGTAAAACTAATTAATTCTGAACCGCATGTAATTTCAGATTTTCTAGGAGTAGATTAACCTCACAAAATTGTGTTCAAATATCACTATTCCATTGCCATCATCCAAGGAGCACATCAATATTCAATTAAATGTAAATAAAATTAATTTTTCCTCCTTTTTTTCCACTGGGGCATATAAGTAAATTGTTTGAAATGTATTACAGATGGAAATTAAATGTAAATTACTTATTTCTTAGTTTCTGGAACCTCTGTGCACTGGGAACTTATCTAGGTGCTGGGGATGAACAAGGCCCAGTCAGGCTAATGGGGAGGGGTGTACTGGCAACAGTCCCATAAATAAGCAATTGAATGAATAAGACCATTTCAGATAGTGATGAGTACTGTGAAGGAAAGGAAATCCGCTAATGGTATAGAGGGTGCTGAGAGGGGGTGAGGGGCAGGGAACAAAGTGGTTGGGAAATCCGAGGCAGTGATGTTTAGATCCCTGGAGTGGAAGGAGTCAGCAAGGCAAAGAGCTGGGGGCCCTGGGGTGAGGGGAGGCGAGGAGGGACATTTTAGGCAAAGGGTACAGCGAGCGAATGCAGGGAGGAGCTCGGTGTGTTCATATAACAGACGTGTGGCCGGTGCGGCTGGGCCTGGCGGGGAGAGTAGTGAGAGATGAGATCCAGGTGTTAGAGCCAACTTTTGCAGTAAAGATTTGGAGTTTATTCTAAGAGTGAGAAGAAGCCATAGGAACCGGCTCCACTCTTTTGAAGATCAGTCTGTCTCCTGCAAAGCAAATGGATGGGACGGAGCAAGAATGGAAACAGGCAGACCAGCTGGACGGATGCAGGACTTAGGAGAGCCACGATGGTGGCCCCAAGTGGGCTGCTGGCAGTGGCCTTCGTGGGGACAGTGAGACGTGGTCAAATTCGAAACATATTTTCAAGATAAGCCTAAAGGACTTGCTGTAGTTAACTGCATTTTCCCAAACTAAGTTCTCTCTCTTGAGCTACATTTCCAAAGCTTTTCTGAAACAATTTTAGATCCAAGCTCCTTGCCCTCACCTCCCTATGCATATGCATATATATGCACACCTTCAGGCCTCAGGAAAATGTCCCTCCAGCCCTCTTAAATCACAGTTGGTCCAAACAGCTTTTCTAGTGTTCCTTTGAATGCACCAAGTGCATTTCAGCTGCTTTTCTGTCTGCAGATCCCAGAAATGACTCTCCGGGCAGCCTTTCCTAGGTCTTGTCCCCTTACCATCCATACCCTCCTACAGACTTCTAGGGAAATTCCCACGCCGTCATTTCATATGTATGCATGACTTCTCACAGGTGTGAGACTTCTCACATTTGTGCAAGACTTCTGCCCCCTCTGGGAGTTGTCCTAGAAGCTACAGCAGCCCCGTAACATTATCAAGGCCCAGCTCAAAGCTGGGCTCTTCACGAGACTCAGTCACTTCACAGAGGGCAGTGCCATCTCACAGTTGGGAAAACCAAGACGTAGACAAGCTTGCAGATTGTGAAACAATACCCCACTGGGTTTTCAGTCAGGTGAAGCTCCACTGGGCTCTTAACCTCCTGCTTCTCCAAGAACTGCCACCCTAAGAACTTGGATAAGCATCATAGTTAGAACACAACTCCAGGGGCGCCGGGGTGGCTCAGTCGGCTGAGCATCCAGCTCTTGGTTTGGGTTCAGATCATGATTTCAGGGTCATGGGATTGAGCCCTGTGTCAGGCTCTGCACTCAGCAGGGAGTCTACTTGTCACTCTCCCTCTGCTTGCTCGCTCTCTGAATGAATGAATGAAATCTTAAAAAAAACAAAAACAAAAGAACTCTAGAGCCAGATTGCCTAAAATTGAATCTGAGTGTCACTACAATTTTAGTTGCCTGACTTTAGACGAGACACTTAAACTCTCTCTCTGTGCCTCTGTTCATATTTGAAGAAGACATGATAATACTTGCTTCAGAAGGTGGGGAGTAAGGGAGCTACTGTGTACAGAGTGCTTGGGATGGCCCCTGGCATAGAACAAGTGCCATGTCAGTGTTAGCTGTCACCCTCATCATTCTCTTGTCTCACCCCCAAGACCTCACCCTCATCTCTTATTTGTACATCCGAAATTCAGCACCGTGATTATGGAGCCATAACCCAGCACCCTAGGAAGTGCGTAGGTGGATGTGGTTAGGGGAGAGCACAGTGGGGTCATTACAGAAAAGCTCAGTGGGGCAACATGATGAGGTGAGCTCAGAGATACTAGAGAGACACTTAAGAAGTTGTGATTAATTTACTCTGAATAATGCATCGACGTGAAGACATTTTTAAAGCATTCTTCGGATTAAGTTACCTACTATTCTTAGGCTCCTCTCACTGAACAAGAAGTGTGTGGAGTGGGTGGGGGGGTCTGTCTTTTGCAGTAACTCAGAGGTGAGCTTCTGCATCTCAAGATCTTACCTTCACTTCGTTGTTTCACTAGAGATTTGGGGATGTTTGGCTGTCAAAGGAAACCAGATTTATCTGTGGTCACAACACATTTCAGGAGCGTAGGATGATAAAGTTTACTTCATGCTTGTGCTACAAGTCCCCCATGGAAGGGACAAGAAGGACTTACATACTGAGGAACCAGACTGGCAGAGGCCCCATCTCAACAGGCTTCCTTGATCATAGGGGCAGGGGAGAAGGAACATGACAAACCACATGTTGGCTCTTGAAGCTTCTACCTGGAAATGACCCATCATAGTTCTCAGATTTCTTTTGTCAAAGCAAGTCATATGGATATGACTGGGTTTAAAAGGGAGCACATGTATAATTTTTCTACAGGAAGTACCCCCAAATAATTTGTAGTAATTTGGGGACAAATTACCACAAGGAGTTAACTGAAAGTTAACAAAACCCCTCTAAAAGCAGCTTAAACAATTAAGGGGTTATTTTCTTATACAACAAAAGTTTGGAGGTGGATCAGGGCTCAAGCTGATAAATCCATTAGCCCAAAGATGTTTTCAGGGATCCACTTTATTGCCATCTTTCTACTTTCCCATCCTTAGAAAATCAGCAATATTTCTCTTTGTGGTCACAAAATGGCTGCAGCAGTGCCATCCATCACATGCAGACAAGTAACATCCAGAGAAGAATAGTAGTGTTTCCTTCCACTAGTCTAATAGTATTGGGAAAACCTTTCCCAGAAACCCCAGCTTACCCTGGGTCTTACCTTGGCCAGAATTAAATCATGTGGCCGCGACTCAGCCCGTCATGAGCAAAAGGAAAGACCACTTCCTGGGATAAGAAAAGGCCTATTTTCCCTTTGTACTAACAACTCTGATTTCTTTGAGGAATATGCCACTGAACATAAGAAATCAGGAAAATGTAACCCAGTTTTACCAATTATGGTAAGCTCCTTTATTCAGGGTGTAAACAAAGAGGGACAATTCCTTTGTGAAGAGCCAGCATTTGTGCTTACATAATTATTCACAGTCAAATAACTATGGGCAAATAAAGCAAGCAAAACAGGCATCTAACAGGGAAGGATCATTTACCTAAGGGACAGGGAAATAAGAAACTACTTTGGATTGATATTACATCCATCTCAAAAGAGTTGACCAAAAGAATTCACCACTCCCTTCTTTGTGGCCACTCTGGACTATAGCTTAAATGTTCTTTCTTCGTCATTCACCCACCACACTTTTTTGCCTTTATCTGTGTACCTGTTTCCAACTGCAAAACGATAAGCTCTTTGAGATGTGGCCTGTTTCTGTTTATTCCTGTGCATGCTAAAAATAATGGGTAACATCATTTGATTGCCTACTGTGTACCAGAGCCCATTCTAAATTCTAAATGAATTGATTCTTGTAATACAACTGTCCCATGAGGCATGTGCTATTATCTATGCTTAATACATAAAGAGTTATAGGGTCAAAAGGTTAAGTCATTTGACAAATGTACACAGCTATTGAGTGATAGAGTTGAATTTCAAATGAAGGTAGCCTACTTGGATTATGTGTGGCACATGTGCCCCCAAAATGGGTGAACCCAATATGCTTTAATATAGAATATGAAGGTATGGGAGAACAGGAGTGAAGGACAAGTGATATTATCTTTTATTTACATGTAGAATCTGAAATTAAGTATGATAGACTTAAATTCCCTGAGGGTAGAGATCATGTATGTTTCCCTTGCTCAGTATAGAGTCTCTATCTCCTAGTATACTTCCTGGCCCACAGTAGTTCCTCATGTGTTCCTGGAAGTCAGGGAGGGAGGACAGGAGGTACCGAGGGAGGAAGGAAAAGAGGGAAGGAGGGAGGAAGAGGGAACAAATGAATAAACACAGTTAATGTCCTCTTTCTCTTGCTCCTTATATTTCCTACCTTCTTTTCCTGTTTATTTCTCTGGGTAATTTGGTGTCTAAAAATCTACATCTCACCTAAGGTAGAAGGAAGCATTAGTTTCCCTAAGTATCAAGGGTTCTCAAAGAGAAGAGTTTAAATGTAACATTGTTACAGAGTAGGAAGGCCTCTCTGGGGCCCTATAGTTCATTTAGCTTTTGAAACAATGTGTCTTATTTAAAGTAGATTTTTTTTCCTCAAATGGAAACATTTTTTAGGAATTTGGACTTGTGTTTTTTTTCTTCTAATTGTGTGCAGCTTGAAATGTCAATACCATGCATGGACATATTGATTTATTTTTTAAAAATCAATGCAAGGCCATAAACAAATGAACAGCAATAATTAAGGAAATGACCACTGTCAGTTGACGGAAATAATTACTGTAGAATTTCCTCCACCAGCAAAGTGTTTCAATAAACAAATAATAGTTTGGAAATACTAAAAACACCATGTTTCTTCTTTATTTTAGCACCAGCATCATCGGGGTCTGCTTCTATAGAATGTTCCAAACAGTCATACAAATTTAATACATTAGATCTAATCTTTAGACCACATAGACCCCACCTCTAGTTTTAATCAGCAAAGTAAGATCCTGGTGAAACTGATTCATTGCACTGTTGTCACAAGTGATTTTTAAGTGTTCTTATTCTTAAAGGATGTCCAAGTTTCTACTGTTGATTTTGTTGTTCTGATTCTTGTCCAGAGAGCTAATTTTAAAAAGTGTTCTGTGGTCTTACCCTGAACTAGAGCTTCGTGAGTCCCCGAATATCCAATTTTCCCCCAACATTCCATTTTTTTCTTTGTTCTTTATTCTCAGACGATTTTCAAATTTCATTCAAATTTCTTTGAGTTATTAGGGATTTTTTCAGATGTCTCATCCAATTTCAAAATATCCAATGAACTCACTGATTTCTCTCTGCCATCTGTCTTTCTCTATTCCTAGGTTCTGTCTCTTGGTTGATGGCACCATCATTCATTCTTTGATCCAAACCAACATTTAGCCACTTTTGATGGCTTTTGTTTTTGCACTTACGTCCAGTTAGTTGGTAAGTCCATTCATTCAACCTCTAGATCCATCCTTTCCTTTTCCTTCCATGCCCTAGGTCAGTTTCTCATCATCCTCACCCAAAATATTGCAGCAACCCCCCACACCCAACAACTGGCTTTCATTGTGTATCTCTTATCCCCCCCAACCCATCTTTTATATTTCCATTCAATTATTTTGTAAAAGAGAGATGTATCATGTTTCTTCCCTGCTCAGAAACCTACAATGGCTCACTATTGCCAATTTTTTAAAAGTCCAAACTTTTTTTTTTTAATTTCTTTATTATTTGCCCCAGGGGTACAAGTCTGTGAATCATCAGGCTTACACCTTTCACAGCACTNAACCCATCTTTTATATTTCCATTCAATTATTTTGTAAAAGAGAGATGCATCATGTTTCTTCCCTGCTCAGAAACCTACAATGGCTCACTATTGCCAATTTTTAAAAAGTCCAAACTTTTTTTTTAAATTTTTTTATTATTTGCCCCAGGGGTACAAGTCTGTGAATCATCAGGCTTACACCTTTCACAGCACTCACCATAGCACAAACCCTCCCCAATGTCCATAACCCATCCACCCTATCCCTACCCTCCCACCCCCCAGTGACCCTCAGTTTGTTTTGTGAGATAAAGAGTCTCTTACGGTTTGTCTCCTTCCTGATCCCATCTTGTTTCATTATTTTTCCCTCCCTATCCCCCACGACCTCCCACCCTGCCCCTCAAGTTCCTCATATCAGAGAGATCATATGATAATTGTCTTTCTCTGATTGAAAAAGTCCAAACTCTTTAATAACATTCAAGACTTGGGGCGTCTGGGTGGCTCAGTCAGTTAAGCAGCTGCCTTAGGCTTAGGTCATGATCCCAGAGTCCTGGGATCAAGCCCTAAATTGCTCTCCCTGCATTGGGAGCCTGCTTCTCCCTCTGCCTTCCACTTCCCCTGCTTCTGCTCTCTGTGTCAAATTAAATCTTGAAAAAAAATAACATTCAAGGCTTATCTTCAGTTACTCCCAGCCTACCTTAGCAGTCCTAAGTCCCGTTTCCTATCACTCCCCATCTTTACCTTCCTTAGTGCTACACATATATGTGTACTCCTCAGATCTATTGTGACATTCCTCAGTTTTATCTACCTGGCCAAATCCAAATTACTCTTCAAGGCCTGGTATAAATACCCTCCTTTGTATCCAGGCAGAGTTACTCAGTCTTTCTTTGCTCTCATAGCATTTTGTTTCTAATCTTACTATGCCCCTATCTGAGGTCAGGTTCCCAGATGCAGACCCTGAGGGAAGGATTTGTAAGGAAGTCTTGTCTTATTTGTCTTTTTTCTTTTCTTTTTTTTCTTTCTTTCCTTTCCTTTTCCTTCTTTCCTTCCTTCCTTCCTTCCTTCCTTCCTTCCTTCCTTCCTTCCTTCCTTTCTTTCCTCTTTCCTTCCTTCCTTTCTGCCTGCCTGCCTTTCTTCCTAAGATTTTATTTATTTATTTGACAGAGAGCACAAGCAGGGGGAGCAGCAGGCAGAGGGAGATGCAGGCTCCCAGTGAGCAAGGAGCCTGATTCGGGGCTCCAATCCAGGACTCTGGGATTATGACTTGAGCCTAAGGCAGACGCTTAACCAACTGAGCCACCCAAGAGCCCCAGGCAAGCGTTTCCTTAAGGAAATACTCCCAGAAGAGACTGTTGAGTGCATGAGAGGAGACAGGCGAGAGAAAGGGATTGAGCAAAGGGTGGCTTTAGATAAAGTCCCAGAAGGAGTGGCTCAGCCTCATTCAGTAGTGAAAGCCTGGACATTAATTTATGTCCTGCTCTGTGGCAGGGGGGCTGAACCTTCCAACCCCTACACCAAGCAGTCACTAGGAAGGAACTCAGCTCTCAAGCACTTCCTGCTCCCTGAATATGTTCGCAGTACTCAACGGCAGCCACTCAAGGAATCGTAGGTGCAAGCTATTGGAAGCAAAAGTTAGGTCAGAGCTGATGGAGGAGAACAGGAACGATAAAAAGGGATCCCCAGGCATTTGGGAGCAGGCAGACAGTGTCATCACACTCCTCAGTATAGTCTGCCTTGTTTCCACCTAAGCACCTCCACCCCCGGGATAGTAGGTTAGTTGGGAGGGAAGACCCCTTCTTAGTCGTCCTCATGTCCCAACAGCAGGGAAGATATTACTTCACACCTGGAAAGAGTGCTTAAATAGCATTTATTGGCCCGAATTGAATACTCATTTTGTAGGTCTTTTGCAACACTTTGCTGCTACTAATCATATTGCTGAGATTTTTTTTCCCCTTGCTGATTTTAGCTCAATAATAAAAGATAGGGCTTCTGGGGTTTCAAAAGCTAAGGTTCAACTTTTCACCTTGCACTTTTCTTCCCAGGGCAACAATTTGCTCAGCATATCTCTTCCTAAATTCCAAGACAGGCTGCTTGCTCTGCTCAGTCAAGACTGCCAACCCAAGAAACATTTTCAAAAGATCACAGTCAACGTCATTGCCAAAAGAAGAAGTTCTTGGCACACAAAAGACCTGGTTCAATATGAGATGCCAGATGGTGATTTCAACTTCAACTAAATTCCTGCTGAAAGAAGTGTTTGAACTGCAGATGAGAAAAGCTTCTATGACAAATTTCCAAGCGTTAGAAGCTTCAGAGGGAGATGGCAAGTGTTGCTACATCCCCCCCAAACCACATGCACACACCACAGAACTACTACCTGCAGCTGGTAATTAAGATTCCCATGATGCCTTTGCTTTTTAAGAAGATTGAGCCCTGATTTGATTTTTACAAGCATTAAAGTGTATTAACTGAGTCCATCGAAGGTAAATACTATTTGATTACATGTAGTGGTTTTCAAAGCCTCTGCTTTCACTAGCATCTGCTGTAAGCTTTTTTAGTATCTGGAGGTAGTTCTCGTTCCTCTTTACCAATAACTCCATTATTAAGCCAATTAATAATCAGCCTGTCTCCCCTCCCTAACTTTCTTTTTTTTTCTTTTCTCCCTAACTAATTTCAAATTACAGGGAATATACACAAAGTATAAACTGATGGTGCTGTGCCTGGACACTCTTGTGTCCCTGACTTCCTTTCTCCTTCCAGGAGATTGAAAGCCCAGCTCCCCTGAGTCCAGATAGGGTACATTCTGAAATGTGGTTTAAGCTCCAGAGCTCCATTCTAGATTTAGCTGAGGTTGAGACTTTGCCTGAAAGTGTACCCTTGGCTGGTTCCTTCTCTTCTACTTTCCCCATCTCGTTCCTCCCTCCCCATCCTCCTCTACCACACTCCCTTACAGAACTGAGGAACGTCTCTTTAACAACATTCTTGCACCCAAACCGTCCTCTCAGGATCTGCTTCTGGGGAAATGACTTAAGATTCTGTGCAATGGAAAAATTCAAGGCATTTCATGCTGACACAGAGAAGGGCCATTGTTACTGGGGGCAAGAAATGTATGCATACCTACTTTATCAATGGAAATTAAGAAGGAAATAGTGGATAAACTCAAATTAGGTATTTGAAGAGTGGTTAATAAAAGGACTGGTTATAAAGGGGTGGGCTGGGTGCAGAGAAACAAGGAGAGTGTCTGCCTGGAAACTGATAGCAGTGGTGCCGTTACCAACCCTAGGCTGCACTGGAAAGTGAGAACTGGTGACAGAGTTGTGTGGAGAGGGCTGTATGACAGGAGGTGTGATCTTAATGGATACAGCCAGCCTAAGGGACCCTACAGGGAGCAAGCTGGCCAAATCCCCCAATCTCGTGCTCCTTTATTCCTCCTATTTTTTACCAGTGATCCATCAGCTGAGCCTAATGGGAAGCCAGGTGCAAAAGAGCACCTTCATGCCCATCTGAGCTGGCCTCTGTGGACATAGGGCAGGTGGAGAGGAAGAGAGAGGGCATCCAGAGGGACGAACAGAAGTTATCCCGAGTACCTACCTATTTTCTCTGTCTCTGTCTCTGTCTCTCTCTCTCTCACACACACACACAATTTGCCCTGTTCTTGGTTTTGCCCTGCAACTAGACACACGTAAATAGACCCTGATTTTTCTCTCTACTGATTTTGTTTCTTTCCATCTTCTTCATGCTTCAGAGGACTCAGAGATAAGGCTGCACGATGTTGCTCATCATACAGACTATCAATAATCAAGCATCAGACAAAATACATTTTTATTAAAGTCTGTGAGTGTGGTATCTGGGCACCTCATCAGTAGCCCCCAAACGCAGCCTCTAAGATGGCATTTTTGGTAGATTGAAATATGACTCAGAGCTTGCTACCATAAAATGTATCATCTCCTTGACCTCACCATTTTGATGTAAAGAGCTCTAATTTCTATCCCCAGAGAACCGTACCCATTTTCTCCCAATTGAAAACAAAATACGAATCAAAGATTTGTGTTGTTTTTTTTGTAATGTTGTGCCTAATTGCTTTCTCACCAACCCAGGTGCAAAGATGCTCTCATTATCTGGTTTACTCCCAGATGTCCTCATTATTGGAAGCAATGCTCTCTTTCTATGGGTCTCATTTTCCAGTTTTGAAATGGTCATTTTCCCCACAAGCAGCTCTGGCTTGGTTCAGAATATGAAGCTCTGCAAAATGTGCAGGCTGAAGACAAAGGGTCACTCAGTTATTTGAAGGTCTATGAGATTAATCATGGAAAACAGCATCCTGGTCCTTGAGATGCTGGCAGGAGCCAATGTGAGGGAGATGAAGGATAGATGATGGAGAAGCACCACTTTCCGTATCCCTGGGGGACAGGCAATGCTCAGCAGTGCCTTCTGAGCCTCTAGCCCTCTCTCTCTGCCAGCTGCCCTGCAGACTCAGATACGGCTGAGCAGAAAACAGGTAGGTCATGGGGCACGCATTAGAAAATGGCCTACAGGACTGTCATTTCTAAGTATTAATATATATTGGGCTCTTTTCTTCTGAAATTTTATTTTTAAGATACTTTTGGAGGATCCAAAGGTTTTGGAGGGTGGTGATCTTAAAAAAATATTTCTAAACACCAGGCTTCCTTTTGAGGCAGCTGTTCGCATCACCCAGGTGAACTCACCATGGAAGGGGGTGCGAGGGGGGCTGAACTTGTCTGGGCATCTGACGCAGTCACTGTGAGATCATGTGGAGCAAGGCAGCCAACTGTCCCGAACCCAGATTCCTTGTAACAACAAGGAATGAGGTGAGATGAAGTTAGAATCCTCTTCTTGTTCTAACATTGCACTGTGAGCTACAGTAGCCTCTAGTCACATATGGCTAATCTGAACTGAGATGGGCAGCCAGTGCCCAAAATCACTAGATTGCCGAGACTCGGTACAAATGCGAATGTCAGGTGTATCATTAAAATTTTTTATATCAATTGTGTGTGGAAATGATAACAATTTGAGGTATCCTGGGTTAAATAAAACATAAACAATTTTACTTATTTACTATTTAAATTGTGGCTATTAGAAATTATGGAATTATACACGTGGCTTATATTACATTTCTATGGGACAGAATGGTTTTTAAAATTTATTGATCTATTTATTGAACTATTTAAAAATATATGTTTCTGGGTTCCCATTTCCTCGATGCACATCAAATTCTAGAAAACTTGAAGTAGTCTTGCTTGGAAAAAAATATTACATCATTTTTCCATGCAAAGGTCTTTTTTTTTTTAAAGGTGAAAATTTCATGTCATGTTGGCTAAGTGTTGAAGAGAGTGTGAGGGGAAGAAACGGCAATGTTTCTTAAACTAGAATTTCATTTTCTTCTCCTTTGAGTGAAACTGCAGTGTCAGTCTTTAGTTTTTAGAACCGTAGGACATTTCCAGATTGCAGACACATGAAAATAGATGCTTCCCAAAGTGAAGAGCAGCCCCCCTCCCCTGCCACGCACACGCATGTAACATCTTTTCCCTGTGTGAGTGCCAAGTATTTGGAAAGCACCTAAATGCTCAGTTCATGAGCTCCAGAAGGCACATGTTCAGTAACCACTTCCTGCCGTTCATTAACTGCGGGGTCAAATAAAGAACAGCAGACAGAGACAGGGTATCAAAATATGCCTTAGGACTGATGATCAGGGGAGAAAGAGCAGCACAGGGAAGATTCCGAAGCACTTAAGAGCAGAGTGGAAGAAGGGTAGGCTGTCCGGGGACACTGAGCAAACATCCACCTGCAGGGATCAAGTAGGGCCTTGCCTATCAGGAAGGAGATCTAGGACCTGACATGACGATGATGGGCTGAATGACCTAATGGAAGTCATCTTTTAGGGGACTCATCCCTCTTTCCCTGTCCTGCTATATGTCTGTGTCCCGCAACTGGAGGACCTGATTAGAATCCAGTGCTACCTAGGGGCTCCTGGGTGGCTCAGTTGGTTAAGTATCTGCCTTCAGCTCAGGTCATCCTCTGGCTCAGGTCATGATCCCAAGGCCCTGGGACTGAGCTCTTGGTCAGGCTCCCTGCTCAGCAGGGAGTCTGCCTCTCCCTCTGCCCCTCCCCCTACTTGTGCTTTCTTCTCGCTCTCAAATAAAAAAAAAAAAAAAGAATCCAGTGCTACCTCATGTTATTCCCTTACTCTTTCCTGTGCATGTTTTTTACTTCCCCAAGGGAGAATGACACAGTCAAGGGCAAAAGCCAAGGTTGGTGTTTCTTTTGAATACCTCATGATTTCCAGGACAGTTGTGGGCACAAAGTAGGTAACTCGATGCTTACTTTAGAAGTAATAATAATGAATTAAATTGTGCTAAATTCCTGTGTCCTCTTCTTTCATATATATTCATGAGGGAAAATGGAGAATCCTAATTCCTAATGAGGGTTCTTCAGGGGCAAAAGTGTAAATTGGTTTGCCTTCTGTCTATTTCCTGTCCCTTCTTGGTGTTTATTTCCTTTCTTCCCAGCATCTTCCTGGGTTCTTACCACCATTATTTTGTCACTGAAACTTTCTCCTGGCCTTTGACTTGCACATCTGGATGGACTCCAAATTTCCCCCTTCTTCCTTTCACCACCCATTTCCTCAGGCTCTTAGGGAAAATATGGAGTCCCTTCCACCCAGACAGTCTCTGGCTTGGACTAGAAATGATGGTCTACTTTAACCATTTAGTCCTCCCTGATGCAGCTCTGTAACTTACCTGAAGATTGTTTCTGATCAGTTCACATGGTTGGAGAAATAAGAAAGGCATTTATTGAAGAAGTGTAGAAGGGGGTGAGAGTTACTATAGAGGGACAGAAGTGTTTTTGTTTTGTTTTGTGTTTTGTTTGTTTTTGTTTTTTAAAGATTTTATTTGTCAGAGAGAGAGAGAGAGAGAGAGAGAGAGAGAGAGAAAGCACAAACAGGGGGAGCTGCAAAGGGAGAAGGAGAGGGAGAAGCCGACTCCTTGCAGAGCAGGGAGACTGATGCAGGGCTCAATCCCAGGACCCTGGGATCATGACCTGAACTGAAGGCAGACGCTCAACCAAGCCATCCAGGCGCCATCTGTTTTGCTTTGTTTTTAACTGTACTGTGACTAAGAAATAACTTATACTCAACTGTGACTTTGGGGGAGGGTAGACTGAGTCTGGTTAGAACTACGGGCTTTCCTTGCCCAGAAAAGAAAGATAACTCTGTAGATCCCAGGAATTTTACAAAGCCTGAATTCCCTCTCTCTCTCTCTTTAAATTCACTTTTTTTGTCCTGACTTTAAACTAATCATTACAAAGTTTCTTCAAGAAGAAACAAAGAATAACTTTCTCTTCCCTAGATTATTCTTTGGTTAACTTTTTAGAGCTTTTAGCCACCTGAGAAAGCCAATCCAATACTGAAAAATGTTGCCAAAAGCCACTCAAAAACGTCACCTACTTTAATATTTTAAGGATCCTGAGTCCCTGAACAAGACTCTTGTAAAGTAAGAGTTAATATCAGAGGCAGAGAAACTGCAATAGGTAAAAGTGAAATGTGGTCTATAAAGGCTGGGTAAATGTTTATGGCTCTTTTCATATTTCCTTCTATTGCATACAATACAGGATTGGAACCTGGTTACTATTTCTGTTATCTTCATTTTTGTTTAACAGAGAAGAGCACAAGTGATAGGTTCTAAGGTAAGTCCCTGCTTTTTTCCAGTGACTCTAGACTGGACTAAGATTAACCTTTCACCCGTGCAACCTAAATTGCAGGCACATGGTATTAAATTATCTGCCTTGGTAAGACTGTACTGCAAAGCTACACTGCAAAGTAGCCATGCTCCATTCACTCCCCTTCTTCGCAGCAAGGCTGGGGGTTGGATGTCATCGCAAGTTTCTAGTCCCAACATTAACTCCACCCCACTCACCCCTCTCAAGAAAGAGTATCTAGTGTTTCTCAAACCACACGACCCCCACCAATTCTGACCTTTCTCCATAGGGAGCGAATGCCACCTCCAGCATCCCCCGACTCCCCCAAATCACCATTTTGAATTAATGAGCAATCCCAGTCTTAAGGATTCTTGCAGGTAAAAGGGATGCTTAGAGAATTAGTAGGATGAGGCTCCCATAGCCAAGATTAGGTGAGAAAAAGGAAACATCTCTTCATTCTTACCGTCTAAGACTGTTGGCTGTTTTCCTCCCCAGTGAACATTCTCCTCTATTTATAAGGTGACACCTATGTAAGTATTCTGATCACAAGTTAGCTATTCATTTAGCAGTGTGTCTGTGTGTTGTATAATTTCTACTGGATGGAACCACGCATAAAGTATATGAGTCTGTGTGTGCACAAGAGTATTTAAAGGGGGGGGAGGGGCATGTGTTGAAAGAAGCAAACTTGGTTCTAAAATCAGACTCTTATGCTTTAAAAGACAAACTTTTAATTTGGGGACAACTGTAGATTCACATTAAGTTTTAAGAAATAGCATAGAGAGATCCCTTATAGACCTTTTATGCGACGGTAATATTTTAAATAACTGTAGTACAATATCACAACCAGGAATCTGATATTCGTACAGCCCTAGGGCCTTATTCAAACATCACCACTTTTCTATGTACTCATTTGTGTATTTAGTTCGGTGCAATTTTGTCACGTGTATAAGCTGCTTTTGAATCTCAGCTGTGCTAAGTACTAGCTGTGTGACCCTGAACAAGCTCCCTAGCTTCTCTGAGGCTCAGTTTCCTCATCTGCAAAATGGGTATATGTCTGTCTCCTAAAGATGGTCCGAGGATTCGGTAAGATCATTTCTGCTAGCAAGGGAAAATAGCAAGGGATCATTTCCAGTAGCAAGGGAATATTCTCCAGTTTCTTGCTGAAATAACCAGACTTGTGGGTTATAATAAATCCAACGGCTCCTTCTTCAAGGCCAACGCATTTAACCCTGCCGTTCAAAGAGAGCACGGGGAATGTCAACCGCCCACAGCCGCTGCCTGTAGGCCTGGACTTGGGATCCTATTGTACCCAGATCAGAAGTGTAGAGATGGAGGGGTGGGGGTTGGGGGGGAGTGAAAAAGGAGACTCTGGGGGAGCTGTGGAGCAGGGGTAGGAAGCGGTAAATACTGAACAACGGTTGGCTGGAGAACTACCAATTCCAAGGATTTTTCCGTCCGGTGTGGCTAGTGACCGAGGGTCGGATGTAGCCGCGGAAGGCTAGATAGGGGGCGGGAGCCTCTGAGGACATGGGGGGCAGGTGCGTAGCCCAGTCTAGAACTGGTAGGAGGATCACACTCCTTCCAGGGTTCAGTCAGGTCTAGAGTTCTTCTGTCTCCTGGGGCCCTCTTCCAATGACGGCCGAGGAGCGCTCAAGCGCCAAGAAATCCAGGACCGCCTGGGGGCAAGCGAGGCACCTGAGTCCCCACCTTAAGGTCCCACTGGCCAGCGGCGGAGGCCTTTCCTCCACACGGCGACGTGGCTGGCCGTGAGTCCCAGAGGCAGCCGAGGGTGAGCGGGCGGGTCTGGAAGGAGAGGCTAGAGGACAGGGGGGGTCGAGGGGCGGACGCGCCAGCCCCTGCTCGGCGGCGACCTCGAGGCGCCGACCTCCTCCACCTGCGCCCCGCGAACCCTGGCTTTTCCAAGTTCAAATCTCCGAAGCGACCGCCCCAGCGTCACGCAGCAGCCAAGCCGGGCCCGGGCTCCTCCGCGTTCCCGCGACCCGAGCGGTCCCCCGGAGCCGGGGCGCAGTCCGCGTGGAGGTGGGGGCCGGGGGGCGGACCCGCGAGGGCCGGGACACCACTCGGCGCTCCTCCCGGGGCCGCCCCCAGCGCCGCGGGCCGCGGAGGAGGAGGAGCCGGCGTCGCCCT
>LNAC01000188.1:1412091-1612148 GCA_002007465.1 Ailurus styani
CGCGGTCCCGGGCCGCCGCCGCCGGCTGCAAGCCGCTTCTGTGCGTGGACGCGGGAGCGGACTTGAGTCCGGGAGGGCTCAGAAGGGGTGGTGGTGCTGTTGCCTTGTGCCACCCAGGCAGCCTCGTGATCGCGCCGCGGAAGAGAAACCTGTCCGGGGAATCCCGGGGTGATGAGCCTGGGCTCTCTGAGCAGCGGAGAGCTGTTTGGGGCCCTTCAGGGGGGCGTCTTAGCAGGCGGAGGGGTGGGGGGAGAAGCGCATGTAGCGAGACTTTACAGCGCAGTGAGCAAGAACTAAAGGGGAAAGGACCAAATGACACGCGGTTATTGCCTGAAAACCTTGATGGCCAGAGCAGCGGAATGAAGTGTGGAGTCCTGCGGGAGAAGCTTCCAGGGCGCCCAGGGCTGGGCTTCTGCGGCTGCCAGACCGGTCCCTGACAAAAGGACGAAACTGATGGAAACACTTGACTGCAGAGGGCTCTTTCTGTGAAGTTGAGAGAGAGAGAAGAGAAAGAGGCGTATTCCCAGCCCCAGCCCTGACAAACCGGGGTCGAGGTGCACATAAATGGGCCTGGGGGGTGGAAAGATTGCCCTACCATGTACCTTGTTTCAACAACTTAGCTATTATGAGATGCTGTGCCTTCTTTACTCAACAAGGGCAGAGGAATTCCTGAGATGGACTTGCCGTACAACTTAACTCTTCATTTATGAAATCAAATCAGATTGCCTAGTTGTCTTTTGTGGCTGACGTGGTAGCTTTTTAGGATTAAAATCCCGATAAAGTCCATCCCGGCATATGGGCTGAGCTCCTAAGGCCATGGAGAATTTCTCAGTGGGGCTTCCTTAAATAGGTAGACAAAAATGTATGTCTGCTTGTTACCAGTGGCTTGCCATTCTACAAGGAAATATATTTTTCCTGTGTCAGCTTAATTTTATCTTGAATCTTCTCTAGTGGCTAGTGTATTAGTAGATGACCTGAAATATTGGCAGATATTGGCTTTGGAGTTGGGGTGTGGGGGGCTTGTGAAGATTGCCAGACTGTGTGCAAAAGTAACATTACAGGCTGGCTGAAAAAGCAGTTTGTTGTCTCTTCAGCTGTTGTCAGTGTTCTTAGGGAGGTGAAGTGAACTCCCGGGGAGTTCGTTTGCAGATTTATTTTCACCTGTTCTCTGGCGATTCCTTAGGGGAAAGCATTCTGAACTGCAGTAGAGATAAAGGGAAGGACTTACAGATGTTCCAAATGGGTTGGGCATCAGTAAAGATATTGCTAAGGCAGGAGGAGGCTTTATAGGGCCAATGGAAAGGAAGCCATCAGAGGCACAGTCTTCGCATTAAAAAATGTCAAGGATCAGTCATTTTAATAGGCACTTGCTCAGAATGGCCTGGTTTCTTTCTTCGCCTTTTTTCATTTTAGATATGTGATGACCCTTAATATCAAAAGATGTTAACTGTCACAGAGGGGGAGAAGAGGGCCCCAGTGAATTCTGAAACACCCAACCTTAATTTAATGGGCAGTAATCTTATCGTAAGTCAAATGTTAAAGTAAATTGTCTTAAATGTCACTGCAAATGACTTTCTAAACTAACATTTCACCATTCTTGATGCTTCCATTTTATGTTGATAATGAAAATACATTTTATCAGTCTCACGTTGATAAAGGGTTGGCAAGTTAGCCGGATTCAAGCAGCCTAAAGCCTTTTCAGGAGGTTTATTTTTATAGATGCCAATTCATCTGTAAGTCAATAAATTATGTGGTTTGAATTCTGGCTATTGAGCTTACATCTGTTGGGCAGAAACCTGTGGAGAGACCGAGGCTTGCAAAAAAGAGATTTTTTTATCTTACTTACAAATAAAATAGAATTTTAAAAAGATTATGGGGCTATGCAAGTGAGCAACTTTTTTTTTTTTTTGAAATTAGGACACTTCTTTGTTGCGATGTATATCAGCAGTGGATCACTTTTTCAAGCTTTTGGATTGAACAATTACCAAGTATTTATGTCCTAACATTCGTATAAAACAAAGTTGGGGAAACACTGTTTATAGATGGGAGAAGAGAAGCTCTTCCCCAGGGCACTGTGCTCCTAGCTGCAAGCATTCTGAATTAATTCCAGTAAATATGGCTCAAGAAGCGAAAGTTGTTATGAGCAGTCTCTTTTAAGAAAGTAACAAACATGTAGCTCTGTTTTCTGCTTCTATAATTTTACTTAGTAGTTGATTATAGGTTATTGACTCTACAGTGTGCTAGGCTAATGATTTTGTTCCTCCAGCTACCCTGAGTTAAGTACTTGATTGGTAATCCACATCACTGTTAGGTTTAACAGTGGGTTTGGCACAACGTTCAGGATAGTCAAATACTAAAACCTTTTTTTTAATGTTTCAGAATAAATGCTAGTAGAATGTCCTTAGTTAAATTCAATTTAATGGTGTAGTTAACCAAGGTGGTTATTATCTTTCAAATTTATGTAATGTCATTTTTGTTTCTGTGCTGTGGCATTTAAACTTTTGTGTTATATCTTTACGCCATGACTTTATTCCTGGTGGTACCCTGGTGCCTATGGTATCCAGCTAGAAGTGAGGTACTGTCTGAACCGAGAGGAGGCTATCTGACAGGAGTCATTTTGATGAGCAGCCATGGTTTCTGGCAGAAATAGCCTATATAGGTATGTAAATAGAGACAGCCGCTTTTTCTATTAAGCTTTTGCTCAACTTGAATTCATTCTTGTCACTATTTCGCTTTATACTGAAATGAATCCAAAATGTTAAGACTGGAAATCTTTGCAATTAGAGTGTTTGCAAAGAGAGAGAGAGAGAAGAAAAGGAAACATTTTAATTTGATCATTGGCATTATGAGGCTCTGACTTGCCAAATGGTGAAAGCTCAAGGCGTGAATGAAAAGTGTTCCCAGAGCAGGGTTTGTCCGTGTTGACTGCTTTAGTTATAAAGTAACTAAATTAGTCACTTGGTGGTCACTGCCTGGTCTGTGGACCCCCAACAGCTAGGTCTGAACACAAACCTAAAAGCATCTATTATGATACCCAAGGAAAGCGGCTGAGCCAAGAGGGGCATCCAGACATTCCACATAGCTGTTCAGCTGCTGGACCATCTGGAGGGAAATAAAAGGCCTGGGCTAGGGGCTCTGGCATTGTGCTCATTTATTATTTGGTTTTCCCTTGCCAGACTTTGTCCCTTTTTCACTCCCTCTGGCCCAGAACAGACGTCCCCTTTGGCTGGGGTGCCGTTCTTACAAGCTCCTTTCTGTACCCTGGATGCTGGAAAGTTCAGAAGTTCGCGTAGCCACTTCATGTTGGCCTTCTGCTGGGGACTTCATTATTCCAGCTGTGCCTCCACCTGTGTCTTTCCCAGTCCCAGGTGGCATTGATTTCATCAGCCGGGGTTACCAAGTGGCACACAGTAGCGCAGACTGTGATAGACATCCCCGTTGGGGTCTACCCATTTTGGCAGCCTTGTTTTGAGTTATTTGGAAGGAAAACGCTCCAGATAGTTCTCATTATGGGTGCTTATTGGGTGGTAAATGTTTTGATAAATGGCTCTGTGCATCTGCCTCTTATTTAACCATTCCTAGTTAGAACTCCCAAATATCGCCCTTCTATTCCAAAGGAATTGCAAAGGCACGTGATGGGGAAGGTCGCAGGTGAAGAGAGGCCCCAGCTTGGTGGGGGGAGTAGGAGAGGAACACTTTATAAAACTGGAACTTTTCTTTGTGACTTGAAGAAGGGTTTGTCACTCAAAACCCGTCGTTCTTCATCTCTGAGGAAGATTTCTGTCGCTGGTGGGTATCCATTAGGCTTTAATTCTGGGAAGCCTTAATGGCACAGATTAGACATACTCAGGTATTTTGAGGGAGTAATTTAACAGTGATCAATTTCTGGACTAGGCCAGCTGTTGAAGATACAAGGCTCTTCCCTATCATTTTTATTAAAAAAAAAAAAAAGGTATTTCTTCTTTTGCCCTAAATTCCAAAGCTGCTTTGGAAAAAAGAGTGCTTATTCTGTATATCTCTAGTGCCTTATAGGCTCTAATTATTCAATAAACGGATTAGAGAGGTAGGCTGGAAAAATCCCCACCCTTCCCCCCCACTCCGACTGGGAGGAGTTTGTGGCCATCAGGTTTTCATGGTGGTTTCCTGTACTCAGTACTGTTTGGCTGATTAACACATGAAGGTGGAGATAAGGGATTTGTCTTGATGTCATTTCAGTGGTCCCATTCAAGTGTTCTATGTGCATACATAGCACTGAGAGATGGTCTAATTTAGAGTCAGACCAGGTTCAGATCTCAGCTCCACCTGCATATTAGCACTCTATCCTTGGACAAGTTGCTTAATTTTACCAAGCCCCAATTTCTACATCTTAATTGGGAATATGATGTCTACTTTAAAAAATTAGAAGGATTAAATGAGCTCATTTATGTAAAGTACTTAGCATAGACCATACTTCTAGTAGATACTCAGAAGTTTAAAAAAAAAAGTTTCTTCTTAATTCCCAACTATATTTCTATATTTCAGCCTTTCTGCTTCTGTTTGATGTTAAGTTTATCAGTAATCTGCCTTTAAAGATGGAGGTAGCACTGAGCCTTACCCGTTGCCGTTGACCATTTAGTAATATCATATTGTTTATATACCTACTGTCGGCCCTGTGCATTCTCGCTGACTGTAAGGCATTCAGCAGCTCCTGCTCTGCTTCTTTGGAGGCAGATCTCTGGTTGGTTGACTTGTAAGTTACCTTTCTTCAGTTTACCCTTCCTTGGTTTGATGCTCCTGTTTTATATCGGTGGTTTTCTCAATTCCCCTCTTGCATATCAACTTTCTCTGGGATTATCCTGTCATTTGCTTGTTATCTTTAAACCCCAGGACAGCCCTTCCAGATGGGTATTATTATTCCCATTTTATAAACAAGGGGACTTGGGGAAGTGTTATAATACAGATTCCCTTCCAAAGTCACATCCTATAACCACCACCCCTCCAAAAATAAAAAATAAAAATAAAAAAAACCCCAAAAAACCCAAACATAGCTAAAGTTTATGAATCCATTGGCTTAATTACTAACTCCTTAATCAAACTCCAGACAGTTCTGGATGCTACAGTTTGGAAGTGGGTTCTGGCTTCTACTTCTGCTTAGTTACATCTAAGACTGAAAATGCCTTTGGGTTTTTTTTTTTTTGGTATTTTTTTTTTAAGATTTTATTTATTCATTTGACAGAGAGAGAGAGAGAGAGGAGGAAGCAGGCTCCCCGCTGAGCAGAGAGCCCTATGTGGGCCTCGATCCCAGGACCCTGGGATCATGACCTGAGCCGAAGGCAGCGGCTTTAACCCACTGAGCCACCCAGGTGCCCTGAAAATGCCTTTGAAGCAAGGGTTGGATGGGGGAAGGAGAGGTGTGCTTGTGGAAGAAATAGGCATTTCCAAGTCTTCCTGGGCTCATGTCACTCTCATCCAGCGGACGCTTCCGCTCAAGGGATCTCCCTACACTCAGTCAGTCCATGGTGTTTACTTAGTCTCTGGTGTGAGGAACAGACTGTACTATGCATTTGGGGGAGGATATAAAAGAAATGAGTGTGTGGGCGCCTGGGTGGCTCAGTGGGTTAAAGCCTCTGCTTTCGGCTCAGGTCATGATCTCAGGGTCCTGGAATCGAGGCCCGCATGGGGCTCCCTGCTCGGCGGGGAGCCTGCTTCCCCCCCTCTCTCTCTGCCTGCCTCTCTGCCTCCTTGTGATCTCTCCCTCTGTGAAATAAATAAATTAAATCTTAAAAAAAAAAAAAAAAGAAATGAGTGTGGACCTTGTCCTTAAGGAAATCTCTGCCAGGCAGTGGGGAGAAAATTCTTGCACATGAAATTACTCATGAACATTTGGGGGATAATATCAACCAGTAAAAATGCATTCTGTGCCAAATGAGATCTGACAACTTGTCACCATATGCAACATCGTTTGGATGTTTCCGTATGCTCATTTGTTCCTCAGAGTTGGGGCTGTTTTCTCCCTTCAGTCAAAAGAATGTTTTCCATAGCGCAGTGTCTTGGGAAGGAGGGAGATGAAATAAAGAGATTTTAAAAAGCGAAAGAGATTTGCTTTAGTGAAAATCCAATGACCTCCCTAAGAGGGGCATGATAGCTTATCAAATTCACAGCTGTGCATAAGATAGGACTTCTCAGTGCGTTATGAGTTTTATGCTCTTTTTTCATTGGTCTAAATGAACCAATCCCCATGCCTTAAAAATAATTTAAAAAAGAGGAAATGTTAGAATTCTTTCACTTTTGAGGGTTTTTTTTTTCAAATATGCAAAATCAAGTGAAAGCAGAATAGTCTGCCTTTTATGAAGTTGGTCAGCTTATAGCCCATTGTGGGGAGGAGCAGACTGCAGAGAAACGGCAGCCCCCAAAACCCCAGAGCACCAGGGCGTTCTCAGCTCTTAGCCCACAGCAAACTGGCCGAATCTAAGTGAATCTCACAAGCCAGGCATTGGTCTTGTCTGAATCCCTGACTTTGGTGGCTTTGCATTAACACCTTGGTGTTTCTTTTCTGATGCTCTGATGTTTATATAGCACTCTCAACTTAATTGTGAAAACATTTGCATGGTGATTAGTTAACCCAACAGACCAACCCTGGGAAGGCAGCCAGAGCCGGCAGCACCTTAGTAATGGAAAAGCTGATAATTAGGAAAAGACATTCCCCCACCTCCAACATACACACCCAGACCAGGAGCCTGGTAAGTGGTGCTATTTTGCTTTAAGGTGTGACTGCAGTAAAAACTGAGGAGTGGTCGAGCTGTTTGAATCCACCTTGAGTCCATCCAGTTCTGCTGAAACTCTTGGGTGGTCACGGCTCTGTGTGAGCTTGTGGTGTTCTGGACAGACAGCTGTCTGTGGGGGAGAGAGCAGCACTGATAGGTCACGGGAGCCTCTCTCATTTTCAGTTCTGGCCACGTTCCGTACCTGAACTTGTATGTTGCCCATTTTCCCCATCTGCTCTAAGAACAAACATCACCTCTAAGTTAGAGAGTTGTCTTACTCAGTGCTTTTGTTAGTTAAAGGTGCTGCTTTTAAAACTAGAATGAGGATTGCCAGGGGGTTGGGGGAGGGGACCGTGGGACGTGGCTCTGCTGGGGATACAGTTTCAGCCATGGCAGATGAAACAATTCCAGAGATCTGCTATACAGCAATGCACATATAATGAAGAAGACTGTCCTGCACACTTAAAATTTTAATGAATTTTTGTTGGATTAGATGTCCTGCTATGTCTCTTTTTTTTTTTTTTTAAAGATTTTATTTTTATTTATTTCACAGAGGGAGAGAGATCACAAGGAGGCAGAGAGGCAGGCAGAGAGAGAGAGAGAGAGGGGGAAGCAGGCTCCCCGCCGAGCAGGGAGCCCGATGCGGGCCTCGATCCCAGGACCCTGAGATCATGACCTGAGCTGAAAGCAGAGGCATTAACCCACTGAGCCACCCAGGCGCCCCGTCTCTTTTATCATAGTAAAAAAACTTAATGGCAAGATAAGTATATTTTTTGAAAGGGTTGCTTTTTATAGTCCGGGGGCTGGTTCTGAGAGCTTTGTTTCAGATGGCTGAGGTCGACTGAGGTCACCATCTCGAGGGCGATACTGTGTTTGGCTTCCATTGCATCAGGGTGAAGGTAGCTTCAGATGGGCTCATTTCAGGCTTTCTTCAGAAGCCCTACCATATTAAAAATGAATTATTGTGCCAGCAACCCTCCCTCCCCTGCCCAGATTTCACGCTTAATATATGAGGGACCTAGAACTTCATGATGTATATTTTTAGCAGAAGTGATTCTGTGTTAATCCTGAGCCCATGTTTTCACTGATGGCACGGAAGGGGGAGAAACGGAAGGCCGGGGTTGGAAGGATGGAAGACAGATGAATCAGGTGTACAGATGGGAGGTGGTCTGGATCAGGGAGGCTCTCTGACACTGTAGGAGGCTCCTCTGAACCTCACCATCTGAAAGGTTGGAGTAGTGTTTTCCCCTTTGTCTAGGCAACTAGGCATTACCTAAAACTCCCAGGGGCAGAAGCGAGCTTCAGGGAATACTCTTCCCATCACACCTCATGTAATTGCACCAAGGAAGTTAATTGCGCTGCTTTTTGAGGAACTTGTGTAAAAGGCATTGTGTCTCCTGTAAACAGGGCAGTGGTTTTGTATCAGACGCCTCCGACCAGCGCCCCTGGCTGCAGGGCTCCGGGCTGACGGTGAAGGGGGGCATCTAGGCCAAAGGAAGGGGAGCTAGACAGCCCCGGCACGGGCGGGGGGCAGAGTGCTACATCTGGGCAGGTGGTCCGCAGCTCGTCCACTTGCCTGGAAGCTCAGGCCCCGCCGCCTGTGCGTGCTACCAGTTAGCTGGAAAGGACTGCGTGTGGCCAGTGGCCTTTTACCGTCTGTAAGTCTTGGGCCAGAGGAGCCGATAGAGACCCGCTTTCAGTCTGGAGTTTGGGACTGGCTGCCCGCTCAAGGACCAGGCAGGAGAGGAGACGCCCTCATTCTGGTAACGCTACCCTGCATGACCTGACTTGGTGGCAGTGGCCATAGGAGCTCAACTGGCCAGGGCTGGCTCCTAGAGAGCCGCGCAGTCTCGCTGGGGAGGGGGGCAGGGGGCGGGGTGCCGCCTCGCCTCTCCCGCCGGCCTCCACCAGGGTCCCGATGGGCCAGCAGCAGGGGCTGCCATGACCCCACCTTGTCTCTGTCCCACGCAGGGCAGCGCCGTGGGCTATGGGATGGATGAGGTGGAGCAGGACCAGCATGAGGCCCGACTCAAGGAGCTGTTCGACAGTTTTGACACCACGGGCACCGGGTCCCTGGGACAGGAGGAACTCACTGACCTTTGCCACATGTTGAGCTTGGAGGAGGTGGCCCCGGTGCTCCAGGAGACGCTGCTTCAGGACAACCTCCTGGGCAGGGTAAGGTCTGGGGACGGAGGCGGGCGGCGGGCCGTGGGTGCGGCTTCTGTCAGGGGCGGGTGGGGGCAGAGCGCTCGTGCTGTGACTTGCCTCTCACATCCTGGCTGCGTGTGTCCGGAGCTGTTAACCGATAAACAGAAAGAGAGAATGTAATGGGCGGGACCCAACAGTGTGGTTTGCTCGGGTCCTGGAGGGCCTGCTTGAGTCTGTGCTCTGGAGTATAGGTGTGCCCAGAGCATCTTAGACGAAGGGGGGAAAAGAGGCAACAGGAGCATGTTTCCCACCTCTTGTTCATGGTGCATCATTCTGTGGACTCTGCATTCCTCTCTGGGGCAGAGGGAAGGGACCGAGGTTTCCCTCGCAGAGAAGGAAAATGCAGTAAGAAAATTGCCACTCACAGGATGAACAGATTGCTGCTATGACTTTTACTCCTAGTAAAGCTATTTCTTGTGTAGATTGCTTCTAGGGTGAAGGATTAATTAAACCTTTCACCTAGGAAATAAGACAGGAGGGTAAGTAAATACAGTGCAGCTTCATTTAAAACCCAGCACGACTTGCTTCCAGCAGGGATACGCAAGTGTGTGCTGATGGTAACTTCTGCATTTGACAACAGACAGTCCTGTTGTCCCCACAAGTCACAGAAACGGGTACAGGGTGAGAAGGGGCCTTTTTAACTCCTGCTGTTCGAGGGAAGGATGCTCGATCTGTCTCGACCTCCCATTGCCTTCAGTTCTCACAATTCTAATTAAGAGCATCATTTGTATGGTTTTGAGTTGAGTCTTGCTGTAGGTTGTTAGAATGGATGAGAGGAAAAAATGGGCAACGCTTTCTGAGCTCTGTTGTCATTGATGACACTTCGTGGACAATGGATTTTATCATGTGGTGTAAGTTGAGGAAGGAGTTGTGAAATTTACCTTTATTCCAGTGACTGAATTTCCTTTTCTTCATTTCATTTTTACTGTCTCTGAGTTGACAAGTTGGGTAAGTGACCTCAGAGACAGTACGACGTATTGGCCGTCTGCGACATGAGACAGATGGGAGTAGCAATCGTCCTGAAATTAATGTACAAAGGATGCTGTTCTCAGGGGCTTGGCACTGTGAATGTCATGTCTAACAGGGCTCCCACTTAAAGAAAAACAAATGTGAGGTATTTTACAAAACTGGAACCATTCTTGGTCACTCTGTGGAGGGGGATGGTTAGCTGCTTGTGAGACATGTGGTCTCTAAAAAATGCTGAAAACCTTGCTTCGGAAGCCATAGCAATGGGAGGTTTGAAGATGAACTCATTTGCCTCTCATCACGTAATGTGCTCAGATGTGTTTTTGTTCTTTCTCAATCCCAGACTCCTTGGGGAGCCAAGGGAGCCGAGTTTCCCACTGTGGTCCCAGGGGATCTCAGCCTTTTGGGATGTAAAGCAGAGTACCAAGAGGGGATCTGTCTCAGGGCCGATGAAAGCCTGGACCAACCTAAGGCTTCCTTGGGAGGTTGTCTCCAAGTCAGCGTAAAGACACAGCCCTCTGCTGCAACAGACCACGACTTGGCAGTGCGTTCACGGCTCCCTCTCCAGATGTTGCCCATCTTTGCACCCCGATCGGCAGACTAAAGCAGGAACAGTTATCGATTGATTTGTTAACGACTTGACACCATCAGCCTGCTTTTGCCGTTTGCTATTTGCCTGTGAATAATGAATACCTAAGTGGTCTAGAGCCTGATATTTACTTAGTGAGCCAGTGATAAAAGTTAAATAGATGTATGCATATTGATTTCATGTGGAAGGTCCCTGGGGACTGTCTCGAGAGCAGGGTTGGCATGAATTCACTCCTGTTCGATTTGCGTTTTTTATGAAACAGAATTATTCTCCTCAGATGATCACATAAACTTGGCCATATGTTGGTAAGATACTCTATATGGCCTGTAATTTTAAATTATAAGGACAAAAATTCCTTAGAATTCACTGAAGAATTCTAAGTGCTACCACCTTCTTGATCTATTGAGTATGGACTGTAAGTTGTAAAATTATACACTGTTTTCAATGCCAATCATCTTTCTTTTCTTTAGACGGTATTTATAGAAAAACTTGTGTTAAGGGTTCGCAGTTTGGTTTCAAAAACGAGAAGGAAATAATAGCATGACAAATCTCAATATATTCAACTATTCAGTAATTCAACAAATACGTATCGTAGGGGTCCCACATGTCAGGCTTTCTGCTAATTTGCGGTATGGGTACAACTTATTTATGTTCATCATAGACTAAGGTTTTCCATTAAATTGGCTTTTAGGTACAGTAGTGTCAAGCAGCTTCCTGGATGCTTAGGGTTTAAATGTATCTTTACATTTTAATGGGTGTAATTTCTAAATGAAACAAAACTTCCAAGTTTACCTTTATTGGAATTGGACTGAATTAATCATTTTTTCTTAAAGAAGAAATAAGATAAAAAGCATTGGCTTCCTTAATAAGAATATGATTTTTTTTCCCAAATCCATCTGTAATAACTTCCTGATTTGTTTTAAGCCTAATATTTCTTTCGGCAGTTGTTAAGGAAGGTAACTGAAATTGACTTGCCATTTTCATGCATTTTACTCCTAGGCCATTTACCCCCCAAATTATGTTTCACTTCATAACTTGAAGTCTTATTCTCCTGAGCGTGGTGCTCTCTAGTTAAGTATTTGAAATGCCTGAGGATTGTGGATTACTCATTTGAAAGCCGGACAATCGGTGGGTGTTTCCTGCTATGTTATCAGAAGAGCTCTATCCATATCTTTGTCATCAGTTAAGCACCTTTTAGGTGGGTGGGAGCCCAAGCCCACCCAGGACTAGGGAATCCTGAAGACACTGGAGAACTTTTAGTCTGGTCAGGTAATGTGCCTGGCAGCTGAACAGTCATTTTTTTTTTTAAGATTTTATTTATGTATTTGAGAGAGAGAGCATGAGTGGGTAGAGAGCATGAGCCAGGGAGGGGAGGAGCAGAGAGAGAGGGGGTTGCAGATTCCCTGCTGGGCAGGGGAGCTTGACAGGGGGCTCTGTCCTAGGACCCTGAGATCATGACCCCAGCTGAAGGCACTTGCCCCACTGTCTCAGTCACCCAGGCATTTCCAGCTGAACAGTCCTGAAAGCAGATACTACAAACATATAAGAAAACAGAACTGCATTAGCTCTTTTATTGAACCAAGTTTTCATCCAAGCAATTGATATTGGCCCTAGGTGCTTCCTCCTTTTTTTTTTGGTCTTTTATTTTTATTTTTAAATTCAAGTTAGTTAATATATAATGTGTATTATTAGCTTCAGGGTAGAGTTTAGGCTGCATCAGTTGCATATAACACCCAGCGCTCGTTACATCACGTGCCCTCCTTAAAGCCCATCACCCGGTTACCCCATCCCCCTACCCACTTCCCCTCCTGCAACCCTCAGTTTGTTCCCTATAGTCAAGAGTCTCTTATGGTTTGCCTCTCTCTCTGTTTTTTAATCTTATTTTATTTTTCCTTACCTTCCCCTCTGTTCATCTGCTTTGTCTCTTAAAGCAAAGAGGCAAATTTTATGCTGTCATATTAAATTAAATGCTGTCATATGCCGCTTTCTTTTATTAGAAATCACGACATAACTACGATAGTCTACCCTGGTTTTGTTAAAGTTGTCATATCAGTTTTAAAAATGTGTTTTCTGTTACTTAAGGAATATAGCAACTTGGAGGTGTGACAGCCGCCTGAGATACTAAGGAGTTTCCTTGCTGTGCTTTCTGATCGGAATCTGGAGGCTGAGGTGCTCCATGCCCTTGGCATGCTTTAGAATCCGAACAAGCCAGCTGGTACCAGAACTCAGAGTTGGCTTCCAAAGAGTCCCATAGGTGTGTGGACTTTGGTCATCAAAGGCACTTTGAAATTTTTAGTGTTAAGATCTGATAGCTTTACAAATATATAATTTAGCTCACTTTTCCCACCTTTCACTTTAAAGTGCTTGGGGGTTCTTTTATAAATATCATGATTAGTTTCATATGGTGGATTTCCTTATTCGTTTCCAGTTCCCCAAAAGCTTTTTAAGATTTCTTTCTCCTATACATATTTTAACCATTTGAAAGGTAAATCAGAATTACAGAAGTGCTTTCTGGTCGTGATTATCTGGACTTGTTCTCCATGTGCAAAATTAGGCTTGATCATCAAATAGTGTCTACTTACAACTGCCCCATGTTCATGCTCCTGTTCCATAGTATTGATCTGAGGCTTTTTAAATGCATTGGAGGAAATGGTGGCAAACATTTCTCATTGCATCTCGTATTACATGTCTGAAAGTTGCCGTATCTTACTGTTTAACCACCATAGTTTAACCTGAAATGGTGAGGGTCTTGTGACTCTGTAAACCGTCACTTTCCTCCTTTATAACAGTCTCCACTGGGGTTGACTTGAACTCCCCAGGGTCGATGGTTTCCAGTTATAGACAAGAAGATGTTCTGATTAAGAGGCCGCAAAACTTGCTTCTACTCTGTATTAATACTTTGTTGTCAAACTCATTGCAAAATCAACTTCAATTTTGCATGCTGCGAACCTCGAGCTTCTTAGAGCTGTTGAGTCTAATGGGACGCCAGGGCGAAGGGAGGGCTAGAGGTGGGAACAAGTGAGGAAAGGCTGTTCTCTCCTACCTGCTTTGTTTCAGCGATGACTGCCTCTTTCTCTGGAGAAAGTATGGTCCAGAATGCTGATTTGATTTCTGTGGTATTCCGCTGTTACTCTTAGGAGTAGCTTCTTGTTTGGACAGAGGGGGCTTAAAGTTCTTTAGTGTCCACCAGAGATCTTAGACTTCAGTGTTCATCTGTATGACAGAGAAACCTTGGAACCCAGAACTTGGAAAAGTACATTGGCTTGTCCAAGGTCAGGCAACTCATTTCAAGCAGCAGCAGGATAGGAACCCAAATTCTCCATCCCTGAATTTGAACGCATGTCTTCCCAGCCTTCTCAGACTCTAGATATAGGCAAGAAAGACTCTCATTCTCCACACCCCACCCCCATCACCACTACCACCTCATCAAGACGGTATAGGATTAGAGCACATTCTTTGAAGTCAGCCCTGGATTCAAGTACTAATTCTTGACGTTTTTCGCCCTATGGGCATGTTATCTTAAATAGTCTGAGCCTCAATTTCCTCATCTGTATAATGGGAAAAATAATACCCTCTTTATGAAATTGTGTGTGTGTGTTTTTTAAAGATTTTATTTATTTATTTGACAGAGAGACAGCGAGAGAGGGGACACAAGCAGGGGGAGTGGGAGAGGAAGAAGCAGGCTTCCTGATGAACAGGGAGCCTGACATGGGGCTCAGTCCCAGGACCCAGGGATCATGACCGGGGCTGATGGCAGAGGCTTAACGACTGAGCCACCCAGGTGCCCCTCTTTATGAGATTGTGATGCGGGTTGAATTAGATTGTGTGTGTCAAAGACTTATCCCTAGAGCCGAGCATGCAGTTCGCTACCAACCATGTTCTAGGTCGGCCTGTATGCTTCTCTCCTCCTTCTCTCCTTTACATACCCAGAATGGGTCGTTGATAAATAGTAGCTTCCCAGTAATGATTTCCTGAGAAAGCTCCTAGGCGTGGAGAATGGATTTGCTGGAAATTCTCTTGTGTGGCCACGGTTTGCATCTGTTTCCATCTGTAGGCAGGGCCCCTTGGCTCACTCTTGGAGTACGGCTTCATACATTTGCTCTAAGTTTGGACTCGCCTCTCCAAATGAGCTTTGCCTCTCTTCACACTGTCTGCAGTAAACGACTACAATAACCTGAATGTGTTATTTAGAATCAGACATTTCACAACGATGTCTTTCATTATGAAACTGTGTCTCTTTATCTGTATCCTTTCTCTTTTGCATAATGCTGTACACATCATTTTCCTGCACGGTGACCTTCTGGAGAGTCCCAATTTTCTCTCTCCGTGGCAGCTAGCCCTTCATATGTGGTGTTCTTTCATCGATTTCCCTTTGTATTAGGAGATCCGAACCTCCTCGGTGTGATGATAGTTACGAGGGCCTTTGTCTCGTTTAATAAGATCACTTGGTTGAACACTTGGCTTGAGCCTCTCGTCCTGGGGCTGTTTGAAGTGCTGCCTGCACACATGTGGAAACTGTATGTATTTGATCTCCCTGATTGCAGGAGACGATTTTATGCAACGTTAAGTTCCTTATTCTACTTCCTGTTACGGGTTTGTGTATGTATGTGTGTGGTTTGAAGTAACGTTTGTTCCTTCTGCTGTGCTTACTTTCTTTTTTTCAGAAAGGCAAATTGTGTTTCTAAAAAAGCATTTAAATGAAACGTGGAGAAGAAAAATGAAGTAAATTTCTATTAGGTGGGGGTGACACATGACAAAAAAATCAGACTTGACTGGTCTTCCTGTTAATTTGGTTTAAATGTCATGTGTGTTTTTAGTCCATCAGGTAATTTTCCCGTTGCTGCAAACTGTCCTTTGAGGCATACAAGATAAAGGAATGCTTGTAAAATGAATGGCAGCAATTATTATTCAAATGAGGGGGTACCAACCAGGGGAAGCACAGCTTGGAGGCTTGTTACTGCATGAGATTTAATTGCATTGTATACTTGTGAAGATTTCTAAATTTTAACATAATGCAACAGCAAAGCTCCCTTGGAGGAGAAAAATGGTACTTACAAATTCCAGTTACTGAACTTAGTGAGCCCACGGATGCACGTTTCTTCAAAATAGAAGGCATTTATAACGTTTGGGTCCCGGGACGTGCCCTCAGGGGCTCTTACACCACATCAGTATTCATGAGCATTGTCAGAAAATAGCAGTCACCTGCCTCTATTGGAGAACTATCTTCTTGGAAGATGCAGAATTTACTGTTATTTAAAGTGGAGAGTCCAGGGCGCCTGGGTGGCTCAGTGGGTTAAAGCCTCTGCTTTCGGCTCAGGTCATGATCTCAGGGTCCTGGGATCGAGGCCCGCGTCGGGCTCCCTGCTCAGCAGGGAGCCTGCTTCCTCCTCTCTCTCTGCCTGCCTCTCTGCCTCCTTCTGATCTCTCTCCCGCTGTGAAATAAATAAATAAAATCTTTAAAAAAAAAAAAAAATCTATAAAGTGGAGAGTCCAGTGTCTATATGCCTTTGCAGGAGGGAAAATAAAGATCAATTTAAGACTTAATGACAGTTGTTTGATCAGTTTGCCATGTTTTCATTTTTGGATTTTTATATTTATGTGTGTGTGTTGAAGAGGTCCATCAGATAGACACTTTTGGATTATGAAGAACCTCTGAGTTCATCCTGTCTAGTCTTCTATAGACCCTTTTCCTTAAAAAAAAAAAAAAAAAAAACGTGTCTGATTTAATAGGTCCATTTTGGAAACAGTGTAGCTCTGCCTGGGAATATCTTAGTGAAGCCGGATGTCCCGAAACTGTCCCACCAGTTTGTTTTTGTGTCCCTCAAAGCACTCACCAGATCCTGCCTTCTAGGTGCTGATCAGCTTTCCTCTCTTCTGCCCTCCCACGATCAAGATTCTCTTCCTGATCTTAGGCCCCTGGAGTCCATCGTATTGCTCTAGTGGGCTTTGTGTCAAGGTGAGGATTTGACTGGGAGCAGCACAGGGGTTTCCCTGAGCGGTCAGACCAGGAGTGAAGCCTGTCTGGGGCGGGCAGGGCTTCCGGGCTTTGAGTCCAGTCAGGAGGTCTAGGTTCTGCAGGTAACCCCAAGACTTCAAGACGTGAGGCCCCCATCAAGGCACATGCCTTCTTCATGCTCTGTCTCCTCAATTCTACGGGGAGATGCCCGCCTTGACCAACTCACATGGATGTTACGAGATCCAAATAACCAAATGCGTAGGAAAGAGTGAACCTGCCACAACACACCCGATTCATCTCGTGTTATCCAGAACCCACATTTCATTCAACTTTCTAATAACTGGATCTCTTCCCCCATTTAGTGACAGTCTTTAACTCCCCAGAGTTAACCACTGGGAATTACAGACATTTTATTAATGTCTTACCCTACCAAAGAGGATATTAAACAAAATAAGGTTATTTGTGGTCATTTAAAATCTTTTTGGTCTGTCAGTTACTCGTCTGTATTTTAAGGGCAATTCTCTCAGGATTTATTTAGGGGCACATAGATCCTTGCCTCAACACTAAACAACCCCGGCCAATTAGGTTCTGAGACCATGCCTTTTTAAACAGTTGGTATAGTATTTAAAACCAGGTTTTTAAAGTATAAAAATAGTGCTTTGTTTTTGCTTGAGGGAAGATAGTTCATGTCTTTACTCAATCCCAAGATGTCAGTTGTTAACTTCTTGGAGGAGTTACCTCCCAGTGCTCCTGTCTATTGTTTGCGGCTTCTAATCTGTAGTGAGTTGGGAAGCAGGACAACAGAGCTGCTAATAAATCAGGTAAAGTGAGAATAAATAGCTCCTGAGCTGCTTGTGTGACATTTTCTGCGAGAAGAGTGTGTGGGCTTTCTAGGACCTTCCTCAGCTTTGGATACCACTTGTTTGTCTTCCAGTTGTCTGCTCTTGCTTTGTCTGATAAGCAATCTCCATATAAATGAGGTTTTACGGTCTCAGAGGGTGGAGTGTTTCTAGGAGGCCTAAATGTCCCTCAGATGTGGTATAATGAAGTCTTGGAAGTTGAATGGGGTTAACGGCCAGAGTGTAGGTACCTTGGTCATTTTTCAGGGTGAGTTAGATTGAGGTCCATAGACTTCTGGGCGACCTTCACGGCTAAAACTCACTGAATTGAGCTATGTCAGCACTAGATACACAAGGGCTCTTTCTGGTATCATCTGCCAAAGCTTAGGCCTTTAGAAGACCCAGAAGAGACCCGAGAGTGAAGCTTAAAGGACTTAAAGTTCTCCAGGTGAGTTACCTTGCTTTTGAAATAGCCTCTTTTTCAACTCACAGCTGGGAAGGAGAGATGAAGGTTTCGTTCAGGTCATTGCCATCAATATCCTATGGGTGGAGAAACTCCCCCGGCCCCGAGCTGAGGTCCCTAACCACAGCACACTGGATCCGTCTCTCTGCCGTTGGGCACCTGTCCAGATCTTGGTGGGGAGGCAAGATCCCGGCTGTCACCCCTGCCACCTGGCTGTCTTGGTTACTCTCGGGGCTTTGGTTGAAAATGTGGCCATCTCTGTAAAAGTCTCATGCCATATACCGATTGGTAGTAACTAGCATATACCTATTGGTTATTGATTGATTAATTGGTTAATTGGTAATTAAATAATTAATTGGTAATTAAATAATTAATTGTTAATTAACTACAAGTGGTATTAACTACCACTTGCTGAGTACCTGGTAAGTCCCTAGAATTTTTAGACACCTTGCATAACTCTCTTTTGGATTTCCTCCTGCCGCTGTGAGGGAGGTGGTGTTAGAAATCACATGAAATACATGCAGTGCACTTGACAGTGGGTGCCTGGGCCCCCCGTGCCATTTCTGGAATACACACCCCATGGCAGCACAATCTCCGTCACTCTTGTTCACTAGGATAGTGCCTGGCCCATACCAGCTGCCCAATAGATATCTGTTGAATGGATCATAAAAACCATTAGAGGTCCCCATTTTTACACCAGAGCAAACTAAAGCTCAGAGAGGTTTAGTTGTTGAGCCACAGCAGGAAGGAGGTGGCTGAGGCAGGGTCAGAACCTGGACCCAGCTGGCTCCGGCACAGGGTCTGTGTGCCTAACCCTCCTACTGCCCACCCTGAGGGGAAGGGATGATTCTAGTAGGCAGTGATAAATGCCTGGCAAGTGTCCAGGATGGGAGAGCCCTTGGGTATGTGCTGTTTGTGGACTGACTGGTTGGAAAGACGGCCTCACCGCTAGAAACCAGGGGATGGAGGAGCCAGGATGCCACTGTGCCTGAAGCCCACGCTCAGACTTTGGGCAGCAGCAGGACCCGGCCCTCTTCCCTCCTGCAGGCTCCTTGGTCATTTGTCCCTTGCAGTCTCTTAACCTTCCATTGACTTCTGGGCCCTGGCTCTCTAGCAGATGCTCTGCCTTCCTGGACAGATTGCTTTTTTTCTTTTTTTTTTTAAAGCGGGAGAGGAGGAGGGGAGGGGCAGAGGGAGAAAGAGAAAGAGAATTCCAAGCAGACCATCGTCTAAGCACAGAGCCCAACATGGGGCTTGATCTCACGACCCTGAGATCCTGACCTGAGCTGAAACCAAGAGTCGGACGCCCAGCCCCCCACTGAGCCAGCCAGGTGCCCCTGCCTTGCCAGGTTTCTGCTCTGGCTCCATAGAGTATGCTGCTTGTTAGTCTATACTGGCTAAAGGAACATGATTTTAGAAAGTAATTGTAAGTGATCGAAATGGATGTGGTAGATAAAGCACATATACTTGGGGAGAATGTGGTAAATTGCAAGCATATACAATTTTATGACATAGGAACTTCAGTGGACTCCTCTCCCTTGCATCGATTTGCATGGATAAGACATACTTTCTTTTCTCCATTGTTTAGATAACTAACAAGGCTTACTGCTTTTCCCAATATAATTTGGCAGTGGTTTTTATCTGTCACCTATATTCCAACTTCTAGGCAGTGTTTTGTAATGATGTCCAAAGAGACCCATAGCAGCACAAATATCAAATTGACTGACTTTGTATTTACATAGTCTTCTGTAGGTGCCCCATTATCAAACAAGAATTATAGTGAGAAGAAATACCATCTTTCCCTTCTGCCCCATGGTGAGGTTACATAAATTTAAGTTATAGAAGAATACACTTGGCCATAAAGAAAACCGTTTTACCCCTTCAACCACAGCAATATCCCAATTCTCAGTAATTACTTAAATAAAACTCATGTTCTTTCATCCTTCTATCAAGGTAATTGTGTGATTAAAAATTCAAGAGAATACTTCCCAAGGTTCTTTTATTCTTTGTGTCTGCTATTGATTTCTTTTTATTTATAGAATCACAGGGGCCTTGGGAGATAAATATTATATACCTGCCTCAGGCAAGACATACTCAAGTCATCCTCAAATGGTTGCACGTTCTCTTCTAGAATGTCTGAACAGATGAAAGCATCTTTGGGGCATTGTTACAGTGGATCATTTACTTGGGGAGTTTTCCCTAATATCTCACCTAACCTCTTTCTCTTGTGGTCTCGTTCAGAAAAATAAAAGGAGTTGAGTTCAAAACACATATTTTTCAGAGCTTATAAAGTGGGTTTCGCTCTATAGCTTTCCCCCTCAGGGTTGAATAAATATTGATGTTGACGTTAGTGTTTATGACACTGGGGTGTCAGAAATGATCAGCCCACTTTGCCTTCAGAGCTTTACAAAAATGAAGAAAAGGGAAGTAAAGGAAGTTATGACTCACTTCGAGGCTGTCGGGATGCTACCAAATGTTTCTGATACCTTGAAGATGGATTTACTTCCTCAAGGCTGTGGAAATTATTTTGAATTTATTTTTTGTTGTTTATTTTTAGGTACATTTTGACCAATTTAAAGAAGCATTAATACTGATCTTGTCTAGAACTCTGTCAAATGAAGAGCACTTTCAAGAACCAGGTAAGGGCACTCACTCACTTTTCTTCTCTATGTTCCCCTTTAAAAATTGTCTGGGGAAGAATTCAGGGACCTTGAAGCATGTCTTTGAAAGCTTTGGACGTCCGCCTTTTACAGATTGAACAGTTATTTTCAGTGACTTCTCTTCTGATATTATCCTAAAAGCCTTGCAGCTGTTGAACACTAAAATGAGGCTTCCCTACCACAACGGTGTATTATGGCAGAAATAATTGGTTTGTTCCCAGGCAATATGTCAGATGGAGCGCCAGTAACTCATTCCCGGAATGAGCAGAGTGAAGGCGGACAGTACTTCCTTCGTCCTACTTCCTGTGTACAGGGAAGGATCTGAGTCCGAGGGCTGGGGTTTTGCCTGAAAGAAGAGTGGTCAGTCTAGAGATAATCTTATTTAGTCCTAGTGGGTAGATAACTCTCTGCTCTAGACATTATCTCATTATAATAGATAATATGTGTCTCCAGCGATAGTTCTTGAGGACCATGTTGTTCATTTTTGTATTTTCAGTGTGGAGGAGACTGCTTCACACATAGTAAATATTCAATGAATGTTAAAAAAAAATGAAGGACTTAATATTACACTTCGCTGATTTTTTTTAAAGCACCATAGATTGTAAGACATCATTATTTTATGTGTCTCTGAAAAGAAACATTTCTTTGCCAGTTATAATAGCAAAATGCCACTGATTATAAGACTTATCCTAATGTCAGAATGTTCAAATGTGTGGGTGGGGGGTTGTCTGCAAGTGTGTGTGTGTGTGTCTGTCTGTCTGTCTGTCTCATAGGATCAATGAAATACAGTGAATATTTAAAGGAAAGTCTAAACAGGGTTGAGATTTGTATTGTAATACAGTCCAGTTTTATCAAGTCACTGGTTGTCAGATTTGGACTAGGAGTTGGCTATAAAGGAGCATGAGGGGATTTTGGGGGTGCTGAAACTGTTTTATATCTTGATTGTGGTGGTAGTTAGAGATATTATGAGTTTTTCAACCCATAGAATTGTGCACCAGAAGTGAAATTCTGGGTGAATTATACCTCCATAAACCTGATTTTAAAAAAGATGACATAAAAATGTAATCCAGTTTTAGAGATGGTGGAGACCTTGTTAACATTTTGTCACTGCAAAGACTCATTTGGTATGACCTATTTAGATAAAGCACAGATGGGAACTCATTTCTTCACTGGTGATCTAGTTCTTCATTTTACCTTCTGGAATGCTCAAGATTTGTGTCATATGTATGAACATTACGTTTAGCAGTGTTTTGGATTCCAGACTGAAGTTCCCCTTTCTGCCTTTCGTCACCACCCCTAAGAAGGTTATCGTCAACTCGGAGGCTTGTCAGCGCTCTCCAAGAAGCCCACAGCGAGCCTGTGGGGTTCTGGAGATTTTCCAGACTACTAACAGAATTTCTGTAGATGACCACTGCTGGAACATGGGCTTCTATTCTTATGAGGTCTCACATTTTGTGGGTGTTTTTACTTATTTAAGGTCGTCTTTCATCTTGATAACAATAGTGCAAGGTCTAGGGACCCCGAATAGAGCTATGGTGACATCTCTGCATTTTAGTTCATGAGCGCCTCCGTAACCTAAGGATTCATTTGGTGGCTCTTGTGTGTTGATCACGTGCTTTCATGTGGGTTTGGAATGGGCTGTCCTGCCACCAGTCCGTATGGTCTCTTTGCCGCCCTTTCTTCGAAGCCTGTGTGGTCACCTGCCAGAAAATGGTCATGCTAAATGTGGCGATTTATGGAGACCACAGAGGTGAAGGGTACTTCCTAGAGTTGGTGTTGGGATCTAAATGATAGGATGAGGATGCAGACAAAGGCCGTCTGAGCTTGGTCATAGCTGGGTAGTAACATTTATGAATCTGGCTCTGGATGGTGGGTTCAGCGTTACATGTGTGCCCCACTGCTGTGCACGTCGAGACCATAATTTGGAAAAGTCTTCCCGGACAACACACGGAAGGGCTTTGATCATGTCGCTCTGCGCTCCGTCCTTTGGGTAAGGTGCAGCAGACCTTCGTGAGGGAGCCGTCCCAAATCAGTGGACTGAAGGAGCCGAGTACCTCTCAGTAGCATTTTATCAAGAGTGTTTGTGGGCCTCCGTAATGTTCGGCCTGCAGGATCAAAGCTAGGATTGAGCCAGCGCCTTTAAGAGTGTTTGATCTCCTAGGAGCCAGTGAGTCAGCCCTGCCTCCCACATTCCCTGCTTTGTGCCTGAGCATCTCTGCTTTTTCTGTCCCGGGCCCATCTCGCTCTGGCCCCTCCAGTTGTTCCTGGGGATCACGCAGCTCATTCCACAGCAACATCCTCCCACCCACTCGAAAATGCGATTCAGGGGCGCCTGGGTGCCTCAGTCATTAAGCGTCTGCCTTCAGCTCAGGTCATGATCCTGAGGTCCTGGGATCAAGCCCTGCGTCGGGCTCCCTGCTTGGTGGGAAGCCTACTTCTCCCTCTCCCACTCTCCCTGCTTGTATTCTCTCTCTTGCTGTCTCTCTCTCTCTGTCAAATAAATTTTAAAAAAAACTTTACAAAAATTGCATTTCAACTCCCCAAGGGCTGACTGGCTTGATTGTCAAGTGATGGAGAAAGGAGGTTCAGGACTCAAATGCCATATCAGGAGTCCATCTGTCACCCCCTTCTTCACCTGTATGGACAACTGTCCCTTAAATCCTAGACCATATCCCTGTAGGGCTGGAGAGAATGCCGGCATTTTCCCGATGAGCCCACTGAGGCCTGAAGAGACACGCGGCTTAATTGAAGTCTCACAGATGGTGGCAGAGGAGGTTGCTGCCGCCGTGTCACTGGGGGGCTCCTCCTCTCAAGGAAGCTCTGGTTTGAGAATGTCAACCCCCAGATGATTGAGCTGGGAACAGACCCAGTCCTCTGTCCATGCAGCCAGGCCACAAGGGTTCTGACAATTGGCCCAAGTCAGCAGGAAGGAGTGAAAAGGGCAAGTTTCACCTGATCATTAGTGACAGGAATGCATTCTTTGGCTTTTCAGCACTTAATTCATCTTGTACCATAAGGGCCGGACCTGTGGTATTTTTGTCTTGTCTTTTGAAATCAGTGGGCCAACTAGACTTTGAGAGAAAAGACTGCCCTTAAACTGTGGAAGGTAACTGAAAAAACAGGGCCACAGTGCACAGCCTTTGAAACAGAATGGGTCACGAATGGATATTTTATAACACCTGAGATTTTTATCCGTTAAAAATACCAGATGCTGTACCAGACTATAATATAGAAAGCCCAGCTTGATACGGTGGAAAGGCCCTGGAACCAAGAGTTATAAAATACTAGTTCTGTCCCTCTAATTGGGTGGCCTCCTACATCACCACTGTGGTCTTCGGTCACCTCCTATGTGAAAGAGGTTGTACTGGAAAATACTTAAAATATGTTCAGCTCCAAGATTTAGTTGTATCACTCTGAATAGCTAAATGACATCTAAATTCGTGAAAATATCTAGTTTTTGTTTCTCTCAGATTCTGCCTAACATAAACTGACACTGTGAAGTTCTGCTTGCTAAGGACAAATGCCTTGCGGACCTCATGCTTTCACATTCCTCTAATAAAAGACAGTTATATATAAATAAAGACAAAGCTCTATTAGAATTTGAGAGGAGGGGCACCTGGGTGGCTCAGTCGGTTAAGTGTCCGAGTCTTGGTTTCGGCTCAGGTCAGGATCTCAGTGTGGTGAGATGGAGCCCCTGGGCTGATCAGGCTCTGGGCTGGACATGGAGCCTGCTTCAGATTTTTTCACGCCCTCGCTCTGCCTCCTCTCTCTTTCTCTCCAAGAAAGAAAGAAAGAAAGAAAGAGAGAGAGAGAGAGAGAGAGAGAGAGAGAGAGAGAGAGNCTCTCTCTTTCTCTCCCACAAAGAAAAAGAAAGAAAGAAAGAAAGAAAGAAAGAAAGAAAGAAAGAAAGAAAGAAAGAAAGAAAGAAAGAAAGAAAGAAAGAAAGAAGAAAAAGAATTTGAGAGGAGATGGAATTAAGTCCTTATTTCCATAGACTTGGGTTCTGCCTTTATAATTTCTCTACGGTAAAATTTCTTTATTTTTAAAATCAGTGGGATGATTTTTCATACTAGATGATTTTCAACATCTCTTTTACTCTGATAATTCATGATTCTAAGACTCTTAGAGAAGAGTTTTCCCCCTAAAAACAAAACAACAACAACAAAATGAAAAATGCTGATATTGAGATAGGGGTAGAAAAATGGATTGGGGATGTAGGGAATTGTATGCAAATTTCTAACTGATTAACATCCGTGACATAATTCCTTCATATCTACATGCACAATTTAATTTTTAAATTATTTTTCCGGAATAAGAGAGGGACAAAAGCTTAATTATTGGTTATTTATTCAATTTGCTCTGGCTTTGGATAATAGGGTTTTCTTTTTTTTAAGATTTATTTATTTGACAGAAAGCAAGAGAGGGAATATAAGCAGGGGGAGTGGGAGAGGGAAAAGCAGGCATCCCATAGAGCGGGGAGCCCGCCCGATACGGGGCTCGGTCCCAGGACCCTGGGATCATGACCTGAGCTGAAGGCAGATGCTTAAGGACTGAGCCACCCAGGCTCCCCTGGATTATAGGATTTTTGTAATGGAAATGCTGGCACGGGCTCTAAGCTATATATCAACATACCGTCTGGATCTGTTCTCCAGAGATCTTGTCCTTGTTTGATGCATCTTGCATTAGATTTCTGTTCAGTAATATATGTTAGCATAATACTGGAAGCCCTTTCTTTCCCCTAGTTAGTGTAAAGATCTTCCCTTTGTTTACCTGGTGAGGGAGAACTCAGATTGGCAAAAGCCAAATCATTAGGAAAATAAGACTGTACGTGGGTTTGGTGCAGCTCTTTGTTTTTTTTTAGATAATATTCCTAATTCCAGGAGCTGCCCTAATTTAATTATTATATTTTGAAGAAGCAATAATATAGTAAACAGGTATCTTTCCATTCACTCACCAAGTTTGCAGTGATGTAGGTCTTATAGGCAGGCGTCGGGCTGGAGGTAGTGTTTGCCGCTGTATTCAGAGGCCTTGGGCCAGGCACTGAAGTCTGGCTGAGGGCCCCGTCCTTGGGAGATCGACACACAAGTGGCCCAAGAGCTGTGTCCTGTTGTGCTCTCTGTGCTTGAGCCAAATAAGGAAGAACTTGGTTCCCTGTTCCCATGTTGTCTATGAGGACCAGACCAGGGGGCACCAGAACATTTTCCCAAAAGTTAAAAGCAAAGTAAAATCACCACCACCACTACCACCATCAAAAAAGGAGTGAGGAGTCACTTCCTAAGGTCAGGGGGAATTGGAAACACTCACACCCACTGCTGGTCGCGTAAAATGATAGGACCTTCCTGGAACTACATGAAACAATGAATGGGCACCAAAAACTATAAAAATGCCTTTGGCTAATCAACGCAGCTCGCAGATTTTATGCTATAGAAATATTTATGGATGTGCACAAAGTTGTGTGTGTAAGGACAGTCGTTTGAGATAGTGGGAAATATATATCAAGCATAAATATTTGATAATGTATAGTTAGGCAAATTGTGTTATATCTGTAATCAAAGAATAAATAGCAGTTCAGGTGTGCTACAGAAGAAAGCTTGTGATGATTAATAAGAATACTTGATATGATCTTGCATGTGCTTCATTTTCACTAAGGGCAGGAAGGCGTTGTTTTAAAAACTACATGTGTTGTGCAAAAAACCCAAAATACTTCTGTGAACAAAGCTGTTGACTGAGGAGTTGTGTCAGCATTGTAAGTATGTGTCTGCTTCGGAGTCCGAGAAGTCTTCTGAAGCAGGAACACGAGGAGGAGAGTTAGGGAGTCTTAGCGTCCCTCCCATATCAAGTAAAGGGGAAGGAGATGACAAGGAAGAGAAAATTCGGGCAAGAATGACACGGAGAGGACTCCAGTTTCTGAGATGACACACTGGATCACATTATGTGTTTGCCGCTAATCTTACTCATTACAAAAAAATAAGGTCAGGGAAATTTGCTGCAGGTTTGGGGGCCATGGAGTCTCTGACTTTGCTCCCTGGGCTCGGCCCACTGGCTCCAGGCCACCGTTGGCCCCACAGAAGTCGGGAGCGGCGGGGGGGACCCCATGGGGTGTGTCTCAAGCTTCCCAGGTAGGAGCTACCAGACAGAACAGCAACCTTGTCCCACGGAGCTCCTGTCGGTTTCCCTTCCAGATAACTAGGCTAAGCCTTCATGACATTAAGTACTTCTGATCTTTACAAGGACTGAGAGTTCCAGTCCAGGTCTGTTCAAATCAAAGCCCAAGCTCTTTCCATGAAGCTCTGCTGCCCTAGAAAGCATCGCAGTTCAGCCGGGTTGGTAATTCTACCAGGAAAAATGCTTTTAGGAAAAGAGGACCGTGATCAATATGAGGTCAGGAGCCATCAACAGTATGGGTGGCACTGAATTCACAGAAGAAAAGGTTCCATGAAAAGTTGGCCAAGCAGTTACTTGAGAGAAATACATTGTGAGTTGAACCTGGAACAATGGGGAGGATTCACTTAAGTGAAATGTGAATTCTCCGCCTTCTCCCCCAAAATGGCTCAGGCTGTGTGGCCTTGCAACAGGGATCCAGCAGGCTGGAAGGCTGCAGGAGAAGGCTGGGGAAACAGTCCTATCATTGTTAGCAACTCAAAGTGGTTTTCTGTGGATCCACAAGGGCCTTCGGGCTCCATAGAGCAGCTAGTCAGACCGCTCAGTCCTGGGGGTTGCCGGCCACACCCATCCACCATCCCGGGCACCCTGGTGAGGTGCAAACCTTCCCCTCAGCTTTCCTCCCAGGCAAGGTTAATCAGAGCCCCCCCCCATTAACTTTGTGCCCTGAAGCACCTGTGCTCCAGCAAGAACCATCAGTGCAGATTGGTTAGAACGACTGTGGCGTGGCGACCATTCCTGAAATTCTGTCACCGCGTTCACTAAAGCCCGGATGAGGCCCTGCGTCTAGTGTGCGGATTCCAGGAGAGAGGGGTAGCTGCAGAGCGGGGTGCTGGCAGCCCGGAAGCAGCTGCCCTGGAAAGGTCCGTTTGTGCACAGGGGTGTGCGGTGACGACCCTGCCGGCTGGTGACCTCCCATGGAGGCAGCACTCGGGGAGCAGGAAGGAAGGTCAGAAGGCTTCCCCGATGTCTTTATGTTGTTCATTCTCTCTTGGACTCTCTTCTCCCCTTCCCTCCTTGGGATATTCCCCCTCCTCACCCCTTTCTTCTTTCTACCACTCCAGCGCACCTCTGCCCTCCTCCTTGGACCCCCACCACGCTTTGCCCCCACTTCTGATCCCCTCCCGCATCTGTTCACCTTGCTCCCCACCCTCCATCGGCCCCTAGGTCCCTGCGCATCTTCTCCCTCCAACCCCCTCACGCCCTCCCCACCTGCGTCTGTCCATGTCTGTCGCTCCTTCCCTCTGCCTCTTACATCCCCCCACCACCACCACTCGGTTTTGGTCTCCCTTTAATTCTTTCTCTTCCCTCTCTTTTATTTAGGATCAGGTGTGGGGTTGCACTCTGTGTCACATGCGTGTAATGGTGTTCACAGGAGGTGGGGAGGGGCCACAGGGCTGGGCAGTGCTCATTGCTGCCTGACTGCCAGGGACGCTTCTTGGGGCCGCTCGCCCTGAGGTTTGCATGTGCTTCGTTTTGGACTCCTTATTTTTAAATGAGTTTCAGGAATCCCACGAGTGCAGCAGAAATGTAATATGGAGGGCCTCGGACTGGCGTTAGTCTGTGCTGAGGGCCTTTGGCTTGGGAAGGGGCTGCTGTCCCTGGGAATGATTGTCCAGGCTAACCGAATGGGGCAGGAAGGGAAGGAGAAAGCAACAGTCCATAGAAGCAGTTTCAAAATAAGAATGTCAGCTCTAAAAAGGCAGAGCTTTCTTCTTTATCCTGGAAGTATCCTCAGGTCAATTTTGGGAACAGGGAGGTTTAAATCAAAAAGTAATAAAATACCCATCTTATCCCTCAATAGGTACAACACAGTACTTTGCCCATGGGCTTCCCCTTGAGTCCTCATTGTCTTGCCCTTTGGCCATTGGGAGAGTGATCTTCCAACTGGAGACCTCCATCCCTCAGGCTGCAGTCAGTCCAAGGAGGAGGGGTGGACAGAGGACTCTATATTGCTCAGCTAGAATTGAGGCACGGAGGGAGTTGAGCGAGGGGTGGGTGGGTGAGTGTCAGTGGTTTTCCCTGCCTGCAGCTGGCTTATCCCCTAAGTGGTCATTCTCACTGACTCTGCATTTCAGTTTTCCTTCTACTGTAAGTGCAAGACTTCTGGTCACATGTCATACAAATGCATGCTGGTTCTGGAAGGTGGACATTATCACAAGTCTGGGGTTCTCCTTGGGACAGATGGGACATGGAGTAAAGAATGTGCTGTCTGAGCATCTGGATTTTGTTTCATTGCTGAGGCTGGGAGAACTGGTATTGCTTTAGTCTTTCGAACTCCCCTTTAGACACCCCCCGCCCCCAGCAGCTCTGTAGAGACTATTAGTTGCTTCTGTATTTCTCTAGCAGTCTTTAGGGGAGTGAATCGGGATTTCTCTGTTGTCCCTTACTTATTACCAAGTGTTTGGTTCATGGAATAAAACCCAGATCATCTAAACTCAGTCACGTAAGACTGCTTCAAAGCCACCTTATGAGGACTGGTGTATTTCATAATGAATTCTCCGAGGATGGGATCTAGGACCCCTCTAGGCAGTCTGGGCTTGTCCTCTTTCCTTCAAAGACCATTTTTACTTTTGTCAACTAGGAGAAGTAAAAAACTGAAAGAAGCAAAAATGACTCCAAAGCTTGGCAATCCAAGGAAAGTCATAAATAAATGTTCAAGGAAATAGAACGCCGCAAGTTTGGCAGTCCTTTAGGTATTCTTTGTTTCACTGGCATTTCATAGCCCTCCTTGGAGCACGTGATTGGAGCAGTCACTTACACTTGTGTTCAAGAAAGCTATATGATGTAAATGATTTCATTTCTAAATAAATCAAGCCAAAATCTGTTATCTGGCATAGATAAATTTGTTCCATGATGGAACCTTGAAATGTGTACATTGATAGCTGGATGCACTTATAAAGGACAGAAACTTTGCCCCCAGGCTGTAGTTGTAGTCTCTGTCAGGCATGGTATGGATGGGGTAGAGCATTCTTTAATTTAGGGGTACAAGAGTGTGTTAATATTCATTTGGTGGGCTGCTGCTGTGGCCTTCTGAAGGTCTGGTTGAGATTGGTAAAGAAAATAATAGTTTTTAAATGTTTTCCACATGAATGACTGTTGACCATGAATGTTCTCTCTGGACGTCCTTACTTTTGCTGTCTTTCTACACTACTTACCATATAAGTACAGTGATGCTTATGCTCTAAATAGAGATGTGAGCATGTAAGTCAAAGAAGTAACCGTTGATAATTGGTTCGATTAGTCTAATTCTTTATTGGTCACAGAGACAATTTGGGAAATTTGCTATTAGGTCACATGAACACCCCATTCTTCCTCTCTGTGTGCTAATATCTTTAGTATCCCCCAAAAGAGGATACAGTTTCATAGATTTCTCTTGAAATTGACTTTGTGATACAGTTACATTCTGTTAAAGATGCTAACTTAAAGTTTGCTCAAAATTACTTACAATACTAAAATATGAAATAAACATTTAAAAAACTTTTTAGTAATGGTAAAATAAATAAACCTAAACCTCACAGGGTCTCTAATGGCTTACAATCCATTACCTTCTTTTTTTTTTAAAGATTTTTATTTATTTTTTTGATACAGAGAGATACATTACAAGTAGGCAGAGAGGCAGGCAGAGAGAGAGGAGGAAGCAGTCTCCCCACTGAGCAGGGAGCCCAATGCGGGGTTCGATCCCAGGACCCTGAGATCATGACGTGAGCCAAAGGCAGAGGCTTTAACCCGCTGAGCCACCCAGGTGCCCCACAATCCATTACCTTCTGTCCCTTATCCAAATCCACTGGCTGCTCCCCAGATAACTGGGGAGCCATTTCCCCCACAGGTGGGTTCTGGAATAAATCCCAGGAGTTGTTTTAAGCAGGTCAGTCCCTCTGTCCCACCAGTCTTCCTCTGTAAAAGCCACAACACGCAGTGAGAATTCCTCTGTCACTCCCATCCCAAGACCACCACCCTTCTCACCCCGGGGACATGTCACGTTCCCTTTTCTGACATCCTAAGTTTTTTCACTTTTTCCGACCACCACCGCCCATCATCACAAATGGTGTATCTTGTTGTCTGCCAGTAAAATTTTAGAATGTGTACCAAATTAAGGATGGTTCTACATTGCCTCTTGTCTGACCAGCATCTGTGGGGGTCAGCTGCCAACACGTAGCTGGGGTGTCTGGGCCGCTCCTGAACGCTCACAGGCTGACCCACTCTCTCCTGACGAAAGGTACCTTCAAGCATGCATGTGATTTTCAATATACATTGTGTCTGCTTAAAGCCTCTCTCTGAGAGAATCGCTCCACCGAATGAGATGACTTGGCTGGGACTTTTAAGAAGCTGGATATAAATATCGCTAGAAATTATAGAGCAAGCATAAATACTTCACTCTGAGCTCTGCTGAGCATTTTCAGGATGCTTCTGACCACATCTGTGAAATCTGAGCTTATACCAGAGGAAGGGCGGGGAGGGGGCCGGGGGGTGCAGGGAAGAGCAGAGTTAGCCAGACGGGATCACCCGGCCTCCCAGAGAAACGGCAATGTAAAGGCTAACCCCGGACACGGTTTCCGCGGTGGTCGAGGAAGTGTTTCACTCTTCCAGTTCTTCTCTAATCAGCCACCCCCCGTTTTGTTGATGGGTGTCCACATCTCATCCAAACATCTGTGTTTCTGATTTCAGACACATCTTGTGAAGACTGTCCTGTTCAAACAGAACACGTTCTCTAGGGAGACCCTGTGCTTTTGTAGATGACAAGAACCGCAATCAAAGCTTTGCCAATCTTTAGTATTTTAATAGAATATCTTATTCTCCTAATTCTGTGCAAGGTGCTAAAAAAATCTCTATCTAAGATGACATTGGCATAGAGTGAAGTATTTATTCTCTTGCTTTAAAGCTACCCATTGTAGACAGAGGTTAGCATGTGGTGGTGGTGGTGGCGGGCAGCGGTGGCCGGTGACGGTGGCGGGTGACGGTGGTGACGTGGTGACTATTGCACCTGAGACACATTACATGAAAATGCTGACGTCCTCCTTTAAGGTCAAGAAATGACTCTCCCCTTACACACGTTCCTTTTTATTTTGCACAACACCGAAGCTCACGAAGAGGAAAAAAACCCATCATCTGCCCTTTGCTTTTCTGCAGTTTTGCATTTACTATTTTATTCCCCAGGTTTTAATTTTATAATGAGATCTTGATGCCAGGGTCCATGTAAGCGATGAGCTGTCCTTAATTTATTAGGAGCCACTGTGTCAGTTTCTTTGTTCTGTCGTCCCCCTTGTCTGCCGGATCGGAAGGTGGGACGGGTAACAAAGGAGTCACTGAGGTACAGGAGGGGTGTGTGAAGACTAACGGTGCTCACGTGGCGTTTGGTTTAGGATTATTTTCCAAGACTTCCTCCGATGTGTCTCTTTGTCACCCTGTCCCTTTTCCCCTCTCTGCAAGACACCAGCTTCGTCAACAGAAGAACAAATAGGATGCCTGGCTTTATCCCGATCTTAGTCTGTCCTTCCCAGGGAAACCCTTCCTTGCTGGCATTGCATCTCTCCCATTGGATGCAGCGGTGTGCTTGGGGTGCTGTCAGTCACTGGGCATTAGAAGCCGTGCTCTGCATCTGACCTGGTGGCTCAGATCCGCCCACATCCAGCACAACTGGCCGAAGTGGTGGTTTATTTTGGGGCTAGTATAAGAGGCTGCGTCTGACAGCTGGGAGTGTCAGCCACGGGCTGAGTCTGTCGTGTAATGTGGCCTCAACTCTTGTCTCCTTGCCTAGACTGCTCAGTAGAAGCTCAGCCCAAATATGTTAAAGGTGGCAAGCGTTACGGACGAAGGTCCTTACCTGAGTTTCAAGAATCCGTGGAAGAGTTCGCAGAGATTGAGCCCCTGGATGAAGAACCTCGGCCCTCACACACCCCAGCTGGGGACCGCAGTGAGGTAAGGAGTCTGACAGGCGCGCCCTCCCTGGCCAGCGGTGGGGACACCCCCGCCCACCCCCATGGCGGTGGTATGGGGACAGGTGAAGTGAGGGGGTCATGGCTTCTCTCACTCGCCAACCCCTGGCTAATCTCATCGCTTGCCTTTGGGGTACATATGGCCAATTTGTCTATCGTTTGAATGTTCTCATCTCTGTTTCCGCTTCTGGAGAGCTGGCATTTCTGTGCCAGCCTCATGTTTATGTATTTTAAAATTCAGTTACTTTCATGTTGTCTGGGGTCTGCCACTTGCAGCCCTTCTTAGGGGTATGTCTCTCCTCACGGCACCGCTGTTTTTAGTTGTGTAAAAAGCTGTCCCCCCCCGCCCCGGGGCCCCACAGTCCATAAACCAGCGTCTGTGGCAGGTGGGAGAGGAAGGCCGTGTGCGTGGGCATCCTGAGAGCCACGCCTTACCTTTCGTGGCGGCATAAGGCAGCTTTCAGACTTGGTTCTTGTGACCTCACTGTCGCCACGGCTCTCCCTCCTGGGTGCGTGGTGCCCAGGCCCTCTCGCCCTGGCCCTCCAGCAAAGCCTGCTTCGCTCATCTCCCTGCTTTCCCCTGTGCACATCGCCATCATCTACCAGCGGAGGGAAAGCAGTTACATTTTCTTTATTCTTTCCCTACGGCTCATTTACCAGCATGCCATTTATAGAACATGGTCGAGAATGCCGTGCTGAGCAAGCTCTAAATATTTCTTGCAAATCCCAGCTCTGACTGGGGATGCAGATATTTCAGATATTAACATAATAAGCTGGGGGAAGAGACAGAGTGCCTCAACTTTCTCAAAGCAGTCTGTCGATTGGGGCTTGATGGAGGTGTGTGTGCACACGCATGCGTTCATTGCTGTCTGACGCCCATGTTCAGCTCCTTAAAGCCTGCAGGAGGCTTGCTCCAGTAATGTCCCCAGCAGGTAGACGTGCAGAATGCCCGCAAATCCAGGGGTAACTGAAAAGAGCGTAGGCGCTGAAGAGAAATGGAACCAGCCATGGTGCTGCAGTCTTGAAGGCACAGGACTCGTCTGCCGATCCCGAAAAGTTCCCACCATTGTTTTAGAGATAAGGACTACCTGGGGGCCTCCTGGGTGGCTCAGTTGGTTAAATGTGTACCTTCAGCTCAGGTCATGATCCCAGTGTCCTGGAATCGAGCCCCGCATCAGGCTCCCTGCTCAGCAGGAAGCCTGCTTCTCCCTCCCCCTCTCTCTGCTACTAGCGCTTCCTCCCTTGCTCAGTCTCTCTCTCAAATAAATAAATAAAATCTTTAGAGAGGAAAAAAAAAAAGGAATACTTGTCCTCACACCAGAAGTGAAGGAACAGTGGCAGACGTGTGAGTGACAAGAGAGGAAGAAAAGCAGGCAGAGAAGAAAGATAGAAACCCTTCCAAAATGATGTCAGAGTGTCATGGGTAAGAGGTGACAGCTGAAGACAGAAAAGGCCATGAGAAGCAAAGAAGAGAACACGGCTTAGATGTCACAGCACTGGGCCAGTTGGTCTGGAGCAGAGGCTACTTCTCTTCTTGGGTTCAGTTTCAGACCCTTTTTTGGGTCCCTGTGAGGATTCAGATTGGGCCCTTTCCCCAGGAAAACACATGCACTCACATGCACAAACTTTTGCATATCCAGTTTCAGAGGTGTGAGTGATTTTCCTACTTTAGTTATTGCTATGTCTGTAATGTTTACCTTCCTGTCAGGAAGGGTACCATTTTATTCCATAAAGTCTGTTTCATAGCCCTCAGTAGTGTGAAATATGTTTCTGAGACACTTCCCTATGGGGAAAAATGGTTAAAATCTGTCTCAACACTTCAGGGGGTAAGCTTTCATTATGTGGAACACACTTTTAAGTCTAGTATCTCTTGTCTCCCAACGACTTTCAGTACCCAAGAAATTATTATTTGGTGCTAAGGAATAAAATGATGACTGATTTTTTGATAAAGTAGTTTCTAGTTACTACCTGGGGGTACCCAGAAGGTTCTTGGACAGAGCCGATTTTGTTGCTGGCAGCTTCTTATATCCTTCTTTTATCTACCAACTTCTGGTAAGATTTACTGTTTAAAAGTGAGATTTGGGGCTCAGATAAAGGTAAGAGTTGAGGCCTAGTTTGGGCAAAAGGGGTACATTGGGAGAAGCATTTCACACCCCCACCCCGCCATGTACTTCCACTTCCCTTAGTCTTCCAGAACCTCGTAAGGGAGACCTTCTGATGCTCTAGATGGACGCTTTAGCACCCAACGACCCCTCCCAGCAGAACAACAGGCAGAGGCACAGAAGGGTCCTTTCTCTCCATGTCTGTTCTCCTGGAGGACCCCTACTGACCCGACTTGGCCAGTCTGTTATATCCCGCCCCAAAACCTTACAGGGGCCCCAGATCACCCCGTTTTACCCTTTTTTAAATTGCTGAAGGTGGACTCAAGCCAAAGTTCATCCAGATGCTTTCTTGCCTAAAAATGAAGTGCCTTGTGAGCTGAATTGAGTCTCTCAGTTCTCAAAGCGATTCATCACTTTAAAACATCAAGAGCTGCATGTGTGACATGTTTGAAGTTTCTCTTGTTAACCAGAGGGGCCCATCCAGGCTTCGTGTCCTGGCCACGGCTATACGTCACACTCGCTGCCTTCACTGATACATACAGTCCAGTGACGTCATTTCCTTGGGATGTCGGTCTTACTGCGCAGTGTCGCGTCAGGATAGCATTCCTATTTCCTGGCCGGTTTCCACAGGAGCCTCAGAAATTTAGGGTCACTCATGGGCCCACAGAGCTTCATGCTCTGGGCAGCTTGAGCGTGCCCCGGAAGTACCCTTGTCTCTTTGGGCGTGCCTGCTAATCTTCCTTATTCTAGAGTGGCCCCCATGCGGGCACTGTGGGGAGGAGAACATTCTTAATAACCTGCAGGGTTTATTTATTCTTAACTTATAAGCAGTTGAGAATCTGTCAGGAGTTCTTTACTCTTCCGTTGGCTTCTTTTTTTTCCCTTTAGGTTGCCTGAGGCCCTTTTGTCTCCTGCCCTTGGGTGTTAAAAATTTATTTCTTGGGTGTATTTGTTACCAGTGGTTCATACCTCATCTCAGTGTCAGCGGGCAATCCTGAAGGAGGGAGCGGGGATGGCTATCTCCTGACGTGAATAATTCACAAGGTGTTGTCAGATGGGGAGCCGGAGATGGGCCTTCTTGATTTTGACTGTGGGTTTCCTTGGGCTCCTGGGACCTGGCTCAGGGAGAGGTGAGAATCCTAGCTTGCCTTCAGACTGCCGTCTCTGCAGTCCCTGCTGCTCTCAGACACGCCCGATTTTCCCTAAAGTGACTTGAGAGGCTTTCGATGCAGATGAAAGGACCTGAACTTGTTGTCAAAAGTTACATGGAGTAGAGGCCCCTCTGTTGCTACCCAACAGGAGGCCAATTTTTGCTCTTGGATGATTCCGTTATTTTATTTATCGGAGCTCCTGGAGAGGGGTGGGCAAGGGAATGGAATGGTGTCACAAACACCTCTGAAAGCTGTCCTCGAGGTGGCTTGCTTCCTTCTAGGAACTCCTGCTATAGGGATAAGTGAGCAGACAATTATCTGAAGGAATAAAACAGTAACCTGCCCCCCGCCCCCGCCCTTCCTTCTAGGGCTATTCCACAATAGGGAAGTTGCTATGGATTGACAGTCCATTCCTCTCTCCTGGATCAGTGGCTTACAACATTTTTTTCTGCATCCTTATTTGGGAGGCCTTCTCCCATATGTCCAACCAGAATTGCAGGTAATGCTCCACAGTTGTACTTCTTTAGAACTCCAGCCCTCCCTCCCACCCAAGAAGACATAGACATGCAGACAGATGAGAGTGATGCCATTATAGAGTTCGCTTTCAAGCAACTGAATTTATTTCTAATTAAGTCCCATGGGAAGCTTCAGGCCTCCTTCGTTACTGGGAATCCCTCTCATGACCGCTCATGGTCCACCCCTGTGATGTGGAGCCTTGGGTGGGAACGCACGTGGTTGCTGTGGGGTACCAAATGCTCCATCCACCACCTTGGCCTCATCCTTGGAATGGAGTATGCGACAGTAAGCTTTGTTAGGAGGTGCTTTTGATGTTTTAGTTCATACATGTTGAACTAATAAAAATCGTACACATTTAGTCCTCTCAATCCAGCTTCATCGCAGCAATTTGATTCTTTCCTGCTGAAACAAAATCTCTTACCTAGCTAGCAAGCACGCCTCCCCTACCGTGTCTGGTTCACAGGGCCATAAAGCCATCACATAGGGAAAGACCTGGAATCTCCCTAATTTTTAGCACTAAAATGTTGTCTTTCCGAATTTCTTTTGGAAACCCTGAAGCAGAATGTGCCGATGCACAAGTGACGAGTAGTTTCCACCATCAGGCTGATGTGTGCGTTCACCTTCCAATTTAGTGTGTTTTTCAGGCAAATGGATTCCCCTGGGAGTCTGACCACTCATCTCAGGTGGCATTGAAAGGAAAGTGGTGATTTTTCTTTTTTCTTTTTTTTTTTTTTTTATGGGATCATTTTCACTCAAGGCGGTTCAGTTGGACATTCTATTCTGAATTAATACAGACCAACAAAGGGCACATTCTTGATTCCAGCGTAAGGTGTGATTAATGAGACCATTTTGGTGGTGGTTTTTTGCTTTACTTGGTTAAGAAACAGAGGTGGATTTTAGATTCCTAAGAGTACATTTTTCCCCCTTTTTACATGCAGATCTGCAGTGGCTACTGAAATGACCTTGAATTTTAATTTTGTGCTTTCTTAGGGTAGGTGGAAAGGGGGAGAAACAACACTAATGCCCAGTTCCAGTCTCTTCCTCAGACCTGGTGGGCGAGGTGGTTCCGTGAATGTAATCGGGGCAGGGCCCCTTTGCTTTCTGCCCTCATTGAAAACAGGGGACACCTTGTTAACCGTTTTCCTCCACAGGGAGTAAAGCAGGTCTAGTAAGATTATTATCAGGAGCAGGAGGCTTTAAACAATGATTTCTTCAACTATAGACAATTGTAGTGTAAGCCAAAACTGGGCAGTTTACGTGAGGACCTGAGAGAAAAGTGGGAGCCAGTTGCTTCGTCTGCTCAACAATGGCCAAGCAATCAGGGCTTTGTGTCTGTGGGAGGCCTGTGGGAGGAGGGAGAGGAAGAGTGCAGGGGGTTTAAGAACTCGAAAGGGAACAAACCAACCCCCCAAACTGGTTTTACAACCCTACAGAAAATCAAACTTTGCTGAGCAGTGGGAAACTGACTTTTGGTCCCCTTACGTTCATTTTCATATGTGCATAACTTTGCAGTTAACCTTCATGACATCTATATTGTATAGAGGGAATATTTGATGCCAGAACAAACTTGTTAATAACGGAGAGAAGGTCTGCCAAGAACTTTGGTAGTTGACATGTATTTCTTTTCCCATTCCTCTCATTAGCTTTTCTTGTTTCAGTCTTTGGCAAAGTAAGCGGTCTCATTACTGATGCCATTTATTTCCATCAGACGATGTGACATCATCAGAATAGTTTTTTTTTTTTAATTAATAGGATTCCAGCATTTCCCTTTCTCTTTTCTTAAGTCTATTAGATCCTTTGGCTATTCCCAGAGATGAAATGCTCATTCAGGATGCGATTGTAGACCACTTGAAAGTGATATAGAGAAGTCCCTTCAAAGCTAATAAGGTATCTCTCGTTCTACCACAGACCGCAGCTTTCAGACTTTGAAACTTTGCTGTCCCGGTAAGCCTTCCTGACTTGATCCCAGAGGGAATTCCTTTGGCATCCACCCCCCACCCCCACATCCTTCCAGGTCAACAGTTTCCAGTAATTATTCTCTAACTAGAAAATAAAACAGACCACAAATTAAAAAAAAATTAACAAGTTAATTTTAATGATAAGAGTAGCATTTTCCAACTATACCATTAAGTTTGTTTTCCAAATGGAAAAGCGGTGTTCACTATCCACCGACAACAGCTCTGATGATAAGATACGGTGAGCGGATGTATTAAAAAATCCCTTTCCTTAGGGGCTTTGGAATCCAGTGAACTGAGAACACTCTCCAATCTTGGTATAAGGAAACGCTTAAGGCTCAAACTCTTTTAAATTCAGCATTTCTTCACATTGGCAGTCCCGAAGGCGTTTTGACAACGTAGCAGGACTCCTCTAAATGTCTGTACCGTTAAAAATCCTACATTAACTCCGGTTGTCGCCAGTTCTTACCTGTAGCTCTTCACTGCTGTTAAAGGTAAAGGCAGTGATTGGCTTTGCGGTCATGACAGACCTGCAACTGAGCAGCTTGCCGCTGGGCTGCGAGGGGAGCGGTCGGGAGCTGGGCAGTCAGGCCCTCCGTTGCCTGGCGTGGAGTCCCAGGAGGTGTGTCCCTGCTCAGACAGGGGCCCTACTGGCGTCCTGGGCTCCCAGTACCTGACTCAGAGCAAGGGCTTTATAGACACTTAGGACTATTAGTTAAATATTCCATTGGTGCTATGGTTTTGAAAGTCCTCAAGTTTTCGGTTATAGGCACTGTTCTAAACCGATTTCTGTGTGGGTTTTTCCAGAGACTTCCTGTGCTTAGCTAAGTGCGCTGTCCTCATCAAATGCACACTACAGCTCCATTTGTTTGGGGAGCTTTTTTATCCCAGTAAATTTCCTTCCTCCTCTCTTTGGGCTTGTAAGGCTTTCCTCTTTCAAAAAAAGAAGAAGGGAGGAAAAAAAACAAACAACATCTGCTTAAGGCTGCTGAGATCAGTTCAGCCACCTCTGCTGGGAAAGAATAACCCCATGTGCCCCCATAATCGTTTTAATTAGCCATACATTCTGCGGGGCACAAGGTCTGCGCTGCGGAGCAGATGGCTGGTGGGGGCTGTGACTGGGCTATTGTGGGCGGGGGCCTCGCCAGGCCCGCAGGCTGCAGATGCTGGCCCAGCCTCGGGCTGGAAGCCCGGGCTCCGAGAGGCTCAGACCATCTGCTCTGCAGTCCAGTAAAGCAGGTGGCCCTCCCAAGAAAGCATTCCTGAAAGCAGTTTCACTGGTGCGGCCCATGTGCGCGGGGCACCCCGGTCCAGCTAGAGGACAGCTAGAGCGCCGGCCACAATGGCCTGCGTGATGTGGAGAGGCACAGCCCACAGAGTGGGTGCGGGGCTCCCTTTGTCTGCCCGGGGCAGGGGGGGCCTGGGGGCTGTCTTCTGGAGCAGCCATATCGGGGCCAGGCAGCCTCTGACCTCTCCCCTCCGGCTGCTCTCAGTGGGGCCGTGGGCCAGCACGCTGGGCATGGTAGTAACTGCCCCCGCCAGCTGTGGCCACTCAGGGGACACTGCCAACCATGGGGAGGGGGCTGGGAGGGGGGGGCCCTGCTCCTAAGTTGAATCACAAGTTGATCGCTTCATCACAACTGTGTTCCACGCTGTCGTTTCTACGGAGTCTCTTTTGCATTTGTTCCTAAAGCTGACACTAGTCTCTTAGCTGTCTTTTCTCTGCCCTTGTCCTAGCTTTGGACACCCAAATAATAGTAGTAGTAATAGTGATGTTTATTTATGTAACAGACGCTTAGCTCTTAATTTGTACAGGCACCGTTTTAAGTGCATTCCAAGTATCAGCACACCTTTGTAGGCAGGCATTGTGGGATAATTGAGGCAGGCAGGGAGTTAAGTAACAAGGCCAAGGTTGAACAGCAAGTAAGGGGTAGAGCTGAAACTGAACTTGGTGGCGGGGAGGTCCAGCTCTGGAGCCCAGATCCTTAAGCACATCATCATTGTGGCTGAGCTAATAACAGTCGCTGACACTTCCTAGGTACCAGGCATATGCCTCCTCGTCCCCCAGGGTGGCTGACCCCCCCCCACCTTGTGGCTAAAGCGGGGTACCCAGGGCTCACAGAGAGCTGGAGCCAGACTGAACCCTATCTCTCCGCTCAGCCCTGTGCTCACGCCCTCTGCCGTTTTGCCTTCATCTGCAGTAATTAGAGTCCCACAGAGTGATTTTAAAGCATTTATTAATATCCATTTCTCCAGTGAGAGGTGACATAAGACTTCAGGGGAAAAATTAAAAATCTCTTTTCAGGAATTAGTATTGAGAATACACGCCAGCAATTGTCGCTCCTTTCTATCCTGACTTCTCCAAAGATTTTTGAGATTCTCTCCCTTCCGATGCTCGTGGCTCATCTATGCCTGGAGGCCACCAGCCAGGCTTTCACTGCTCTGGGTACACCAGCAGCAATTAAAAGACCCTGTTCCAGAATGATGCCTCCTTTTATTGGTGCTGTTCTAGTAGGCGAATGAGCTCATGCCCCCAACCTTCCAACCTGACATCCCCCTCCCCTGCCCCTTGCTTTTTAATTGGAACTACGGGCTCCAGGCAGTGGGAATAAAAATGAACTATGAATGAACTGAATCCCCCCCCCACTCCACCCACCCCTCGAAATTGCAATTTAATAACATTCAGCCACCGTATGCTTACCCCTACCCCTTACTAAAGGAACGGACCCTTGGTGGAGACTGGGGACAAGCACAGCACATTTCGGGGTGGCAAACTCCATCTCCAACTGAAGCGGTCTGGGAATGAAACTACAGCTATTCAGCGTGTTTGCTGCTGCTGGATGGCTGGTCCTAGCTTGGATCTCGGTTTCTTACACAGAGGCACAGGAGAAATGTGTGCGTGATTGTCACCCTAGCCATTTTCTAATAGGTTCTTCCTTATCCGCCACCGCATGCATGCCCAGAGAGTTCGTGTGAGATTGTCGAAGGTGCCCAAGCTGCCTGGCCTTCAGAAGGCCGGGCTGAACCTGATGCCACTGGGGTAAGCTGCCTCCAGGGTGTCATGGTCTCAGGCCCCGATTTGGGTCTCCGACGGGTGTCCCTAATCTTTCCACACACTCCTAAGCCTGGGAGGCATCGGCAGCAGCTTTCACCCTCCTGAATGGCTCCTGGATCTTCTGCAAGGCCTCTTCTGTCCCAGGGCACCGGGCAGGAAGACGCGGCAGGCATGACAGAGGGGTGCGTAGCAAAGGAAAACTTGTTTCCCTTTCTCCCCACCCGCAGGACATAGGAAATTCATTTGGTGAGGATTTGAGGGCAGGTGGGTAAAAGAAATAACAAGGTCAGACCTGTTCTTTTTTTTTTTTTTTAATATTTATTTCAGAAAGAGTGCATAAGCAGGGGAGGGTGGTGGGGGGAGGCAGGCCCTCTGCTGAGCAGGTAGCCCAATGCAGGACTCAATCCAAGGACTCTGAGATCATGACCTGAGCCAAAAGCAGATACTTAACTGAGCCACCGAGATGCCCCAAGGACCTGTTCATGTTGCATGAACATCTAGAACAGCAAAGGAAATATAATCGTTTGCCACATTCCCTCAACCAAATGCATCAATTTTGATTATGTCTGTTTCCTTCCAGTCTAATTGTATAAATATTTTTGCCAGCAGCAGTCATAGTGTAGAGAGCATTTTTCCATTTCCTACATGGTTTCATAATTATACTTTTAATGACTACATTATGATGTATAATTGTACTTTGTGCTCCATTGTCAAAGGTTTAAATTGTGCTTAGCACTCTTACAAAAAGTGGTAAATGTATATATCTATGCATATCTATTTTTCCTTTGATTTTACTATCATTAGAACTCATATGAAATTACTGGGTCAAAGAGTATGAACATTTTTATGGCTTTCAAACATGAAGCAATTTTCTTTACTAAAAGGGTAATGTCCATCCACATTGCTACCAGTAACATTTAAATAGGCTTATTTTAAATAAATCACAACCTTGATGGTAATAGGACTCCTGTCTTAAATACTGCTAATTTAATAACAACAAAGTGATTCCTTGGTTTTAATTTATACTTCTTTGCTGTTGAAATGAGTCTTTCCCCATATTTATTTAACTTTGTTGCCTTTTATGTGAATCATCTGTCTGTATTCTTTGCATATCTGCTGGACTTGGCATTTTTCTTACAAGTTTATATGAATAACTGATACTTTCCCAAATTAACGCCTTAAGTTTAAACATGGTAATAAAAATAAAATCTGCAAGAATAAATTTAATAGGTACTACATAAATACATGCCCAATAAAAATAAGATTTTATGGTGCTTATGATGTGCCAAACACAATTCGAAGCATTCTACCCAACTCTCTGGAATACGTACTACTTTGTTCCCATTTTGTAGATGGAGAAACGGAGGCAAAAGCAATTCATAAATGTGTCCAGGCCAGATTCAGTAGGTAAGGCAGTCTGGCTCCCATGCCCCCACACTCCTATTAGTTAGGAGGATGAATCGGGGAAGGAGAGCAATACTGAGAATACCGTCCCGAGAAGTGACTCAGATGTACGTATCCATCCAGTCAGCCTCTCGCACCTCCGATCTCTGATTTTAAAATGAATCGAGAAGTGAGAAAATGTAAGAAATAAATCTTTCTGTCACTATACACACCTCAGTATGTTAGGGGTTGTTACCAAGGGTTTTCTGAAGGTGTGTGTTTGCATTTTCCCATCTGTGTATCCTAGCGGGGGCTCCCTTGCTTATTTGGGTCCAGTGTTGATATATGTTCTGTTCGTTTCTCTGTCTGTTTGTGCTGTTAAAAAATTGACCCCTGCTCATGATTTTAGTAGGTTTTATTTTGAACAATGGTTCTTAGATCATAGAAACCCATTTTATTTGTTTTAGGTGGATTCGAGGGATTCCACTGTAGGGTGCTTCCAACTCACATGCTGAATGATAAATTTTCACAATGTGGGGTGCCAAAGTAGTATAAGAATTTAAATCTTCGCTCTGTGGGTAAGGAAATAAATATGCCGGGACAGAGAGGCAGGCTGCTTTAATTAGTGGAGCTTTATTGATTTAAATCATTTCATACGACAGCAGTTGAATTCTGCCCGGAACTAATAGTGTAAGAAACTGTACATTGGGCTGCTTACCCCACTGCTCCTTCCCCATCCCCACTGTGCCTCATACATCCACTAGGTCGGCAGTGTGTCTTTATGAGGAAATGTGGACTGCTAAAATTGTAATCACAGACAAGCAAAAATCACACTGTCCCCTAATTCTGTTTCCATAACTACCACACGTATTAGCGACTTGCAGTTGTAATCTGAAGGAGTTGTGGTGAATTTCCGCATTTCAGGTCACGGCCTTGTGATGTCGTCTTCATGTCAGGAATGACCCATCCCAGCACTGTCAGCTTGGAGATTCGGTATAGTGTGGCAGAACCGGGGGAACTCTCCGGTGCTAGCTTCAGTCTCTTTCTAACTAAAATACGGAACTGTGAAACCTTGGTAGACATCTGTCCTTTAGTTCATTGGAGAGGACCAGCATAAGTGAGTATGGGGAGGAAGAAAGTAGATGACCTCAACTCATCTCAGCTTGAATGAGATACTGAAAGTCAACATTCAAGCTAAGAGTTTGGGGTGGCGCACTGTTTGCTGTGAGGGATCCAAGCTCTTGGAAACTGGAGTTAATGAGACATATTTTCCTGTTGAGTTTCTCTAGGATACTAGGAAATCAGATCGTTCCGTGTAGTTCAGCCCTCACAGAGAAAGGACTGGATATCATCAGCTTTGTTCATCAAGTAGGATCTCTGCTGAGACAGCAGCTAGCTTTCGAAAGGGGGGGTACCCCCTTTCTCAACAGGGTCTCCTGCGATGGTTGTAGAACCTCCCCACAGGAGTGATTAGGCAGCTCAGTGGCTAGCCAAAGGCCACCGCGGACCTCCTTGTTGCCACTGGACGGAAGTAGACCTGTGCTGTGCTTGGTCGGTGGAGCAAGGGCTGCAGTCGGGTTCTGATTTGTGCCCTTGGCTGGGTGCTTTTGTGCAGTACATGGACTACAAACGGATGCTGTGCCTTGAAAAAGACCCAGTAGTAACACAGCATAGTAGTCCAGCAAAATGGTCCAGTTCAGGTGATGTTCACGGCTTCTAGTGCAACTTACCAGTAACATAGATTATTTAACTTGAGCTTTCTGGTCTACCTGTTTTGGGTTGCATCTCTGTCGCCTTCCTCGCTGAGTCACGGACACACTAGGCTCATCCTTGCCTCTGTGCTTCATCAAATAGTGACTGCCCCTTCCTTTTCACGTGGCTGTCTCTAGCTCACCCTTCAGGTCTCAGTTCAGATGTTGCCTCTTTCAGGAAGTCTACCCTGATCTCCCGAGTCTGGAGGATCCCATTGAGGTAACCTCATAACATTTTGAACTTCCCCATCATAACACTTAATACACTACTATATTATACTTCCTGTGCCCTTGTCTACACGTCTTCATTAGCATATGAACTTCTCAAGGCCAGAAATGTGTTTGTTCATAGTTGTATTCTGAAGATGTACCATGATACCTTGCACCCAGTACACATTGAAGAACAAATTCATAAATGCACGGTATGAATATTTGTTGGTTGATGGATTCGGAATATTTGCTTTGGCTTGATTTTATTGGCTGTGCTAGGTTTTGCTGTTGAATGAGTCAATTTGCAAATGCAAAAAGCAAATCCTTAGTCAAATAGTGCAGGCAGCTACCTGGTGTTTCTTAGGAGTCTCTTCAGGATTGGCTGGTTGACTCCGGAGAGACCACCTGGAGTCTTCTGAGTCATGGGACTCGCCCAGCTGGTGATTCCAGAGCCAGAGAGTGCTCTGGTCTTGGAAAAACTGAATATGTACTAAAGCACACTAATCTTCTCTCACCTTCTCTAGCACTGGAAGACACAACGCAGTGAGGAGTATGAAGCAGAAGGTAGGAACTGAGTGTCCGGCTCTGCCCATCACAGGACACTCTACACCCGCCACCCCCTTCCTGCATCTCCCAACCTTCTTCCCAGCAGCCTCGCAAGCTAAGAAGTAACCTTAAGAGCAGCAGCCGCGAAAAAAAACTCATTCCCAGGGGATCGTTCATAGTTTTTAAAACCCTAGCCTTTAACCTCATGCAAGGTAATGGCAACTAAGACGTGGGATTTTACTTATGGGTCAATTACTCTCTTATACAAACTTTCAAATTAATCTATGGGCAGTCCTAAACTATTAGAGTCCTATTAAAACGCACCCATTGCCAAGTTTCCGATGGTTTGAAGCAGCCGCAGAACACGTTGAACTTCTGGGGCCAGCAGATGGCACTGTGGTTCAGCAGACAGAACCTTCCCCACTTCACAGCCTAGCCCTAGCCTGGCGAAACCACTGAAGTGTAATTACTGTGTGTTCTCTGGGTCTCTAACCTGGAAAGACACAGCAGTAATGAGCTTAATTTCTTCAGTAAATAGTAAGGGTAGCACTAAATGCACTTCTCAGCCTCCTAAGGTTCTTCCGGGCACACAAAATTGTGCCACTGATTATCTCATGATTCAGTAATGACTTCGTACATCTCTAACGCATAAGTGAAGAATTTAACTTGAAGTAAGAACTTTTAATAGAGGGTAAATATATTTTGATTTTTAAATAGGAAGTCTGATCCTTAAGCGTTCAAATAAAACCTATTCTTAATGCTTAGATGATTAGTAACTTGCCTTTTACAAATATTTATTCTTTCAAGTGGGTTTGTCTCTAAGGCAGAATATTTAAAAGCGTAAAGATTTGGAAAGAGGCTAATCCTGAGACTTTTATGATTATGTTTTGATATTATGAAATCATTTCTTAGTAAAAGTAGTTCTCACACTTCGACTAGAAAGAGTGATGATAGTGACGTCTGGTAGCTCTAGTTGGGGCAGGGCATAGAAATCTCATTGGACTGGCTCTCAGCTAGCTTTCTCTTCCAGTCACAGCAAAGCCTGAAGCCCGTGCATGCTCTCAGTTGGAATAAAACAAACCTAGAACCTTGGTATGCCTATGTGGGAGGTGGTTCTTGCATGATGTAGAAAAGGGTGCCTCTTTGCTCTAATTGCAGCCCAAGAACCTGTGGTTCCATTTCATTTGAACTGCAGATTCAAATCAAAATTGAATCAGCATCCATAGTCTCTTTCCTCTAATACTGATTTTCACAAAGCACTATGCTCTTTGAGGATAGGCTCCCTCTCTTTGCACTTCTTTGCGGACAGCACAGTAGATGTTTTTATTGCAGGTCAGTTAAGATTTTGGAACCCAGATGACTTGAATGCCTCACAAACTGGGTCTTCCGCTCCCCAAGACTGGATAGAAGAGAAACTGCAGGAGGTTTGTGAAGACTTGGGGATCACCCGTGATGGTCACCTGAACCGAAAGAAGCTGGTCTCCATCTGTGAGCAGTACGGTCTGCAGAATGTTGATGGAGAGGTAAGCCTTGCATCATGTTTTTATTCAGGAATAATAATCCTGATAAAATCTAGACTGGCCACAGGCTAGGAACAGCCATGTTTTGGCTTCCAACAGCATGTTACAGAGACTCTAGTCTCTTTTTTTTCCCTAGGAAGTAAGCCATGAAGATTCTTCCTGGAGAAGGTCATGTTGTGTTATGGCAGTGGAGGGGAGGCGGGGGAGGGAACCAACCCTGACACGTAGGTAGACTGGGGGTTTTGAAGGTACACAGAAGAATCTTGAAGGAGCCCCCAAAAGACTCCTGCTTGCTAGGATTCTGAGCTTTGCCTTTTCTGAAGAATTAAGAGGGGAACTGGCAGGACTGGGTACGTGAATAGCCGTGAAACATAAGAATATAAATAATTTTAAGATGTGTCTTTCAAAGAGCTGAAAATAAGGAGTGACTCGGAGGTTAGGGCTGCAGTTGTAGTTGGGGGAATCTTGGATTATAATGATATTTGAAACCATACCGTCTGCTTGCTCAGGGGGCTAAGCAGTATTATTTTCCTAAGCCGGAAAGACATTTATCATCAAAAGCTACCAAGCAGCCAAATTTTCAGAAAAGCCTTTTCGCCCTTTCTCCCTAGAATATGTGACTGTTCGGTGCCCTTTGACAACCTTTTTAATGACTCAGTGGTCATTTATTTTTCAGTGTTGGTTGTTGAGTCATAAAATTAAATTCATCCTCCTAAATTATAAACCAGTGCAGCATGCAAAACCTTGGATGGTTTTGCCAAGAAATATTGCACACACTTGGAATATTTCTCTAAGAGCAATTCTTGGAATAAACTGTAGCCATTTGCAGGGAGTTGCATTTTCTTCTGTGGTGGAGTTTCCAAAGCCCAGGAAAAGAAGTAGCACAGTTGGTTATTTTCCTCTGATCCGAGGATGAGTAAAAGATTGCTCATTGACTATAGTTTTTACTTAATGTTTCCCCCCACCCAAAAAAAAAAATCATGAAATACTATAGTACTTCATATGACTCACTCTAGACCACAGAGGAGCCAAAAGTTCAAGATGATCTCATCACCCTGCAACTTGGGATCATAGGATTTCATGACCAAAAGCAATTTTGATTTAGTCCCCTCTTCATTTTATAGATAAAGAAAGTGATGTCCCTGCTATTCGTTGCCCTTACCTTGAAGGGGAACTAGATTCCCTATCTCACGTACCCTGCTTTCCAGAAGCAAGGACAACTGTAGGGCAGGAATGGCAAATTATTGCCCCAGATGCCAAATATGGCCCAAGTTTTGGGGGTTTTGGTTCTTTCCTTTGGCCTGCCCAACTGCCCAATGTTTAAAATTGAACTTTTGCTATACTTTTTTTTTTTTTTAAGTCGAGAGATTTTTCTAAGAACCAGAATATTTGACTCCACTGTGCTAGCAGTGAGAGGTGGCTGACTAGCTCCTTTGGACAGGGCATGCACTCATGTGCTCATTTCCCCCCTTTAAATGGCACCACTCTGACATCTCAAGACCACCCGGCCTTATCCATCTACGTCACCTTCCTGGCCTCTCTGGGTATTTGGGTCTATTAACCCTAGTCTGGTGCATCATTTCCCAACTAACACACTGGGAAATCAACCATAAGAGACCTGGCTCATGTGCATGAGGAGTAAGAATGGCCTCAGGATTCTAGATTTGGCTCCTGCCCAGGGGGGTACCCCTGTTGCCCACTGCATTCTGTTCAGCCCAACCCTGCCTTCTTTTGAGTCCACAGACATCTCTCCACCACTTACTCTGCTGTGTGCAATTCTTTGTGGGACTCACTTGCTCCGCCATTTTGAAGGGATGAGGTGATGGGTTTTTAGGCAATCTGGAAGTTGTGCGTCAGCTTGGCCATGGTCACAAGACCAAGCAGTGTGGAGCTAAGGTTAGAGTCGAAATCATGCTTGTTAACTTTGGTCAGCACACCCGGATTTACTGTGACTACCCGGTGGTACTGTGACTTCTGGCTTGGTGGACCTCCAAGAAAGTGGTCTTTTGGTCAGTAAGAACAAGAAAGAAATGCTAAAAGATCTTAGTGACCTCAGAATCTCACCCCAAATACCTTTCCATTGATTTTACCATTTAATTCTCTCTTAGGAACCATTCTTCTTCCAGAGATTTCCACCCTTTAGAATAGTTTCTTAAAAAAAGAAGAATGGTTTCTTGTTTCAGAGACCTCTCCAGAGGAAGTGGTATTAAAAACAAAATAGAGACAGATGTTTCCTATTGGATGTGACTTGGAAAGAAGCATTTGAGATAAATGCCTCAGGCACTTCCATGAAGAATAAAATCAACTGTTATGAGACGACAAACCCTAGCAATAGTCCAGACTTGTGAAATGAATATTTTGAAGATGTGTCGCAAAAAGACCTTTGTTAGAATGGACCTGGTTGCAGACTCTAATGCCTCAGGAGTAATTTTGCTGCTTTATTGGTTTCCTTGCCACTCAGCAACATGGGCATGACCTGAGACCTTGTCAGAGATGCGGAATCTGAGGCCCCTGCCCCCACATTTCTATCAGACCCCCAGTAGCAGAGTCTGCATTTTAACAAGATCCTCAGGTGATTTGTACAATGGAGTTGTTTCTGTATAGGAAAACCTTAGCCCCCAAAGTAAAGAGGAATCCAGCTGCCAGGAAAAAGAGGGTCATTGCCTTTCCTCCCTGTTTTGTGGTGTCAGTGACTCATGCTGCTTTATTCATCCCTTTATATTCCTCTGTTGAGCTAGGGTACAGACCACCTCCTAGGCAAGCCTCTGGAAGGGACTATAGTCCAGTCTCTCCTTTCCCAGTTACATGATGAGGACCACTTGCTTATTGTTAGCGGGTACAAAAGAGCAAGGCGAAATTCCCTTCTCTTTACATCTCTTGGCTCCCTCTATTGAACACACACAAATCCGTCTTAGCTGATCTTCATTTCTCCTGTGCTAAAGCATTAAAACAAATAAAAACCCAATACATGCAATGTCGTTCCAAGTAGTGCTCTAAATCCCAAGTCCTGGGTTTCAGACCCAAACTCTTAGATCATTGCAATTTGTCCCAGACCAAATTCTGCTGTGTTAGCAATTTGAAAAATTCAATACAAGCAAAATATCATGTAGAGTCACCACAATATAATGGCTTAATGACTATCCAAATTTTTTTAAGAGAGGTGGGGGAGGGGCAGAGGGAGGGAGAGAGAGGATCTTAAGCAGATTCTGCACCCAGTGTGGAGCTGGATGTGGGGCTCTATCTCATGACCCTGAGATCATGACCAGAGCTGAAATCAAAGAGTCAGACACCTAACTGACTCCGCCACACAGGTGCCCCCTGTCCAAACCTATTTATATTATTACAACACTGGGAAGCTGGACCTTTATATTTTTTAAATACTTTTTCAATCCATAGAATGATGTATAGCAACATTATAGATGATCCACTTGAAGAGTATGAATAAAAGAAAAAACAGGTAATTGCATAAGATTATGAAAATGGATGTTTACTTAGTTTATGGAGGAGGAAGGGCTTATTACTGAAAAGGAAAATAAATTCAGTGAAATGAGAATAAAGGGACATGTTGTTTCTGGAGCTCTAGGGTCAACAGTGGTACCAATGCTATTGGCCACAGATGTCCTTTGGGCCTTGTATTATTTTGAGGGAAATATTGAAAGCAAATGTTTACTTTTTTCTAGATGCTTGAGGAAGTCTTCCATAATCTTGATCCTGACGGTACAATGAGTGTAGAAGATTTTTTCTATGGCCTGTTCAAGAATGGAAAACCCCTGACACCGTCGGCATCTACTCCCTATAGACAGTTGAAAAGGCACCTCTCCATGCAAGTAAGGAAGCAATAGGAAGTGATTTCTCTGTGAGAAGTTAAAACCCATTTGAATAGTTTCTAATGAATTAACCTGTTGTCTGAAGAGGAATAAGGAGAAAGAGAAAGAAGCAAAAGAAGAAGACAGACTAAACCACTGGGAAGGAAAAGTTGGGTTTGAAAAATGACCATAAATTACAGAGTGGGAAGCCACTAATTATGCCCCTTAATGTTAGCTGCGGGTCAAAAGAAACCTGGTGTTAAGTAGAGACACATCTATGTCAAGGGACTCGCTACCAGATGGACTGTTCTTGATAAGTTTTGCATTCTTGACTCACTTGGGAAAGAAAGATCAGAGGGGCTGCATGACTTGTTTTTCTAGTAGTGTTAGAGAGACATGTCTTCTGCTCATTGTGGTCAGGACTGTCCAGTTTGGGTCAGCGTCTGGTTGAAATGCCTGACCTGACTCATGTCTCTTTCTTCTTCCAGTCCTTCGATGAGAGTGGCCGACGCACCACAACCCCATCGGTGATGACAAGTACCATTGGCTTTCGGGTCTTCTCCTGCCTGGACGACGGAATGGGCTACGCATCCGTGGAGAAGATAGTCGACTCCTGGCAGGAGGAGGGCATTGAGAACAGCCAGGAGATCCTGAAGGTGTGGCAGCTGACATGGGTGAAAAAGGACAGGTTGGGGATAGGTTGAAAAATTCCAGGGCTTTTGAAACTGATTTGATTTCTCCTTAATGATTGTTCTTTTCACAAGAACTCAGAGATAAGAGGTAACTTTTCTTACCCCTTTTGACTTTTGACCCCTTTTGACTGTTGCTAACTACTTTCCATGGTCATAAATCCTAAACTGTTGACAAGTGCAGTGCTCTTTAACTGATCTCTGGTTGATAAAGATTAGAGTCATACTGTTGTATTTATTTACAGTGCCAGATAGTATTTTTTTAAACATGCAAATAATACATTATTGTTTCCTTAGAGAGAACTTAGATGAAGATGGCCCCTAAATAGTCACTAAAGAAATGTAATCATCCAGCTTCTTGACTATACAGTCTTTTCCTCTGAGTTTGTATACCCTTCCGTGCTTCTGCTTTAGAGGACAGAACTTGTCATCGTCTTCAATTTGTTGTGATTTCTAGGCCTTGGATTTCAGCCTTGACGGAAATGTCAACCTGACAGAATTGACACTGGCTCTGGAAAATGAACTTCTGGTCACCAAAAATGGCATTCACCAGGCAGCTCTGGCCAGCTTTAAGGCTGAGATCCGACACTTGCTGTGAGTTGCATAGAAGATTCACCTGCCCCATCCCCTTTCCCATTCGAGCAACAAGTCCTTTAGATGCCCGGGACACATTCTGGGTGCACGTGCGGCTCATGTCCTCGCACCTCACCGCTGTGAAAACCAGGTAGCGCTTAGATTTGCATTAAGCTTTTAAAGGGAGCCGTGGAAGCATCTTTCTGTTTTGGAATGGTTTTGGGTTGTCTTGGTTTTGGTTTTGTGTCAAAGCAAGCCAGATGAGAGCCTTCTTGGGTCTCCTTGTTGGTTAGAGACAGTTTCCCTTGAACTCGGTCTCTTTCTCCTTCTAGGGAGCGGGTTGACCAAGTGGTCAGAGAAAAGGAGAAGCTACGGTCAGATCTGGACAAGGCTGAGAAGCTCAAGACTCTCATGGCTTCAGAGGTGGATGATCACCACGCGGCCATAGAGCGGCGGAATGAGTACAACCTCAGGTAGGGCCATGGTCCTCCCTCCTGCCACCCTGGCCTCGCGCAGTGGGGCTTGGCCTGCCCACCCGCTTTGCCACACCCGGCTGGGGGGACGTAGGTGTGGTCAAGCCTAGAGGAAAGCAGGACACATTAGATCCTTCAAGGAGGTTCCCATCTCTGTGTTTCCATTTTTGGTGGATCTGCAGAGGCCCTCTGAGGGATTGGATGGCAGCTCGTTGGTCTTCCCTTCTCACAGGAAACTGGATGAAGAGTACAAGGAACGGATAGCGGCCTTAAAGAATGAACTCCGGAAGGAGAGAGAACAGATCCTGCAGCAGGTGGGCAAGCAACGTTTGGAACTTGAGCAGGAAATCGAAAAGGCAAAAACAGAAGAGAACTACATCCGGGACCGCCTTGCTCTCTCTTTAAAGGTAATCCTCCTATGAGGTCTCTGGCCTGTGTCCCTGCTGAGGATACCACCTGGAAAACTAGGGCTCTGTAAGAGGGCGGGTCTGCACAGGGCTAAATCTCAAGATTCCTGGAAGTTTGCTCTGCTGGGTCATGACCCAGACATGGCCAAGCCCCTGCCGGGATCCAGATTTCAGTAGTAGCCAGGCTTCTGGTTTGCCGACAGTGTCGATTAGTGTATCTTGTTCTTCTTCCCCCTTCCACCTGGTCGATGCCCTCTCTTATCTCCCACCCCAGGTCAAAGCGGATGGCATTGTCTCCCGCCACACAGAGCTCAGCACCTTTGTTTCTTTTCTTCTAAACACGGCTTTTGCTGTATACATCCTCCTCTCCTTTCCTGTGTCTCAGGAGAGGAAGTGATCTTTCTCCTTTAGGACTTTGATATCATACAGTGTAGTCTAAAGGGGGTGGGTTGTGCGCTCAGACTGCCTAGTTACATTCTGGTTACCACTGCGTCCTGGAAGAGCTCGATCACAGTACCCCAACCTGTTTCATGATGCCCAGAATGGCGCCATTGTGATGTCTACCTCTGAGCATATTTAAACATGCAGAGTTTGGAAGGTAATAAATATACGTAGAATATTAAGTATTGTTCCTGAAACTCCACACATCAAAAACTGAGTGAGGGGTGCCCAGGTGGCTCAGTCGGTTAAGCATCTGCTTTCGGCTCAGGTCATGACCTCAGGGTCCTGGGATCAAGCCCCACATCGGGCTCCCTGCTCAGCGGGAGTCTGCTGCTCCTTCTCCCTTTGCTCCTCCCCCCACTGGTTCTCTCTCTCCCTTTCAAATAAATAATAATCTTTAAAAAAAAAACTGAGTGAATTCTCCCACCCTCACCATCAAATTGCTTCCTTTTCAGAATTTTCTCCTTAGTCTACATCATTACCATGTGTTGTCACAGAAGCTAAAATCCTCCATCGTCCTCACTCATCGGTCTCTCAGACCTGCTAATGCTCTGAAAGGTCTCTCAGATTTATCCCCTTCCTCCGCATGTCTGCAGCCTCTGCACAGGTTCAGAATTCATTGGAATTTCTCAACTGACCTCTGTGCACCTTTTCTTCCATCTACCCAACCCCCATATGGCCACCAGAGTCACCTTACTAAAGAACTGACTAAAGAACATGCTGTTACGCTTTGAAAAAGTGCAGCCTGGTAGCGCTGAAGGCCCCCAGAAGGGAGCCTGGCCTCTGCTTTTCTAGCCGCAGGTCCCCACCTGCCCTCAGCTTTCTTGGTTCCTCAGTGGGCTTTTAGGCTCCTTCACTGCTTTTTCCAATATGGCAGACCACATGACTTTTTCATTCCCATAATGCTTGCTTTTTTTCTTGCCAGAAGATAAGGCATCATAGATGATTGTATCTGTGTGTCCCTCCCCACAGTCCAGACTGTGTTTTCCCTGTGGTCAGTAACAGAATCTGACTGGTTAGTTTCCAGAGCACCAGCACAGGCCTGATACAGAGACTGCTCCTAACTGTTTTGACATCTAAATTTAGACATACTTTGAAAGATGAGAGTTTTAGAACTGGCATTTTGGGAGAAGGTGGGTTTTTTTTTTTAAATTCTTCAAGCACATTCTTTTTTTATTCCATATTGCTATGTGAGGGTGTGAACTAGAATGTATTAAAAATATACTGGCTTTATATTCTTTTGGCAAAATATACTTTGAAAATAATGTTCTTCCAATCAGCCTTTAACACTGGAACAGAACATATGTCAAAATGCATGTCTGTGAGGTTTTATTTATTTTTTTAAGCAAATATGGGTAGAAATCTCAGACAAGTATTACATACACAGGAAAAAAAACACCACCTTTTGTGGACATCAGTTGATATGTTATTTTATTATAATAATTTAAACATACAAGTAATGAAAAACCTTCATGTGTAGCTTTTATATCTTTAAGCCAAAATAAAATTGTAAATATAATTCAAACTATATCAATAAATGAAATTGATGTTCATTATTCTGCTTTTTATGCGTTTCTGAGTTCTCTTTTACTATCAAATGAACAAGGTATCCTGCCACCAATTTTGACAGTATATTGAGAATGTTTTTCATGTCATTAAATATTATATTGCAACACTATCCCATAGAAATACAATACAAGCCATATATGTAACTTCACATTTTCAAATGGCCGTGTAAAATGAAACAGGTGAATTTAATTCTGAATTATTTTATTTAATCCAGTGTCTCCAAAACATTACTTTGACACATAATCAATATACAAAAAGTATTATTGAGCCATTTTGCATTTTTGCACTAACTCCTCAAAGTCTGGTGAGTATTTTACGCACTTAGAGTATATCTCAGTTTGTACTATATCCATATTTCACGTGCTCACTATCCACATGTGACTCCTAGTCACTACCATGTTAGACAGCATCGTTCTGTAGGATCAAAGAAAGACGAGGCCGACTTCTGGGTTATAAGATAAATATCAGTTTTTTAATATTTACTTTTGTCCTCTCCAATCTACTGAAACTTTCAAGATGAACATATTCTCTCAATCTAGAGCACTAATTGATGCACCCTCTAAAAAGATTCAACAGTTTGCTTATTTTTAATTCTGTGCCCATTTAATTTCCCCAAATTTCTCCAGGAAAACAGTCGTCTAGAAAATGAGCTTCTGGAAAATGCAGAGAAGTTGGCAGAGTATGAGAATCTGACAAACAAACTCCAGCGAAATTTGGAAAATGTGCTAGCAGAAAAGGTAAATCTGTTTAAATTTGATGTCCTGACATGCAGCCCAAAGTGTAGTTTACTCAAAAGTGCTGAAGCAACTCCACCAAGGAAGTTTCTATTAGGGAAGTATTTAGAAGGCTCAAGGAGGCCGTTGGTTTGGCAGGGATATAATTTCGGAGCTTGGATACAAGGGAAAATACTGCCTAGAGCTGAGAAGTGATCCCTGCCTTAGCTGAACACATTGCTCTAGTATGTTCTTCCCATCATCCAGTTGGTAATGTTCTGCTTAAACGTCGCATTCCTTTCATACTCAAGAGACCATACTCTGGGTGAACACCAGAAACTGGGGCTTTTGGTGGGTTAAAGGTCCAGGAGGGACACTTGGGGAAAATGAAAACTATGTCCTTTCTCCTTTTCTAGTTTGGTGACCTTGACCCCAGCAGTGCTGAATTCTTTCTGCAAGAAGAGAGGCTGACACAGATGAGAAATGAATATGAGCAGCAGTGCAGGGTGAGTGACTAAAGAGAACCTAGTAGGTGCAGGAGGGTCTGGGTTCAAGGCCCACATCACCATTTACTAGTGACCATAAGCAGGTCACTTAATAATCTGTGTGTGCCTCAGTTCCTCATTGGTGACATGGTAAACATAAGGATACCCCCTCAGTAGGTTGTTGGGAAGAGAAAATGAGTGAATACATGTAAAGTGCTTAGAACAGAGCCTGAAACAGAGGTTAGCTGTTATTATTTAGTATCCCCAAAATATTAGGGAATCATGCAAACTGCATTTAAGTCTGCTTTATCTAGGTCAGAAATTGCTAGTGCTTAGTGGAGAATATCATTTCATTCCAAGTGGAGAAATACATGGTTGTGTTGATGGGCTTATTCCAAAATGAGCCTTTCTTAATCAAACACTGCAGACCTAATCTGATGTAATTTGCTTTTGTCCTGTGGTTTTGGGGGTTTTTTTTCTGAATACATTCCTTATTTTATTTAAAAAATGCAAATGAAGCAAAACCACTCAAGTCTTTAGCCAGTAAAACCTCACATGTTCCAACCAGAAAAGACAAAAATGTCCTTATAAATAATAGGCATCTTTGATTTTTTTTTTTTAAAGTAACTCTCCTAAGCTTAGGAATTTGGGATTTTTTTCCCCTTAAATTACAAACACTTGTTGATCTTAACAAGGGTAAATATAACAGTTCTAATTACTTTAGATGAAAATTGTACTCATGCAGAAATGAGGAAAACGATCACATACTTAGGAGGTCACCCATGACCTGCCTTCCCAGGAAATACATGTGCACATTTTGAGAAAAGAAATGAAACATTAGTGCCACTTTTACAGTTAAGTTTTGGCTCCAGGCTCTAATTGAGTAGAGGTATTTTCCTTATAGATCTTCAAAGTTATGATTTCTTTAGTAAAATCTGTCATCTCTCTCTCTCTCTCCCCAAATTCCCCAAATCCACTGTTTTTTTTTAAATAGATTGTATACCATTCACCCATACAATACACCCGTTTAATGTGTACAGTTCAGTATATTTTAGTATATTCACAGAATTATACAATCATTACCATAATTGAGGTTAGAACATTTTCATGACCCCAAAAAGAAACTCCCACTCCACTTAGCTGTATTCTCTCCCTAGGCAACTAATAATCTACTTTTTGTCTCTGTAGATTCACCTGTTCTTTACATTTCATGTAAACGGAATCATACAAAAGTGGTCCTTAGCGGCTGACCTCCTTCACTTAACCATGTTTTCATGGTTCCTCCTTGTTGTAGCATGCGTCAGCCCTTCCTTCCTTTTATGGCTGCGTTCTAGTCCCTTATATGGTTATACCACGTTTTATTTACCCATTCATTACTTGATGAACATTGGGGTTAGTCTGTTATGAATAATGCTGCTGTGCACATCTGTATGCAAGTTTTTGTGTGACTAGGTCTTCATTTCTCTTGGGTATCTAGCTAGGAGTGGAATTGCTGAGTTATAAGATCACTGCATGTTTAACCTTTGGAGGAAACGCCAAACTTTTCCCAAGGGGGTTGCACCATTTTACATTCCCACCAATATGAGAGTTCCAATTTCTGCACATCCTTGCCAACAGTTGTTCTTGCTGTGGCTTTTAGAGTCAAGCCATCCCTAGGGGTTATGAATTGGTACATTACTGGGTGTTTTATTTGCATTTCCCTGATGAAGGCTTTTGAGTATCTCTTCAAAGCATCTCTCTTTTGGAGAAAGGTCTATCTGAAATCCTTTGCCTAATTTTTAAATGGATTGTCTTTTTATTATTGAGCTGTAATAGTTGCTCATATATTGTAGTTACAAGTCCCTTATCAGAGCACGTAATTTGCAAAAACTATTCTGCCACTCTGTGGGTGGTCTTCTTACGTTCATGACATCCTTCGAAACAAAAGTTTCTGGTTTGGTGATGTCCAGTTTATTTTGTCCTCTGCTGTTTGTGCTTTCACTGTCACATATAAGACTAGTGTTCATTTTTAAACTCGAGGTATTACAAGACCAAGTGGATGAACTCCAGTCTGAGCTGGAAGAACTTCGTACACAAGGCAGAGTGTTGAGACTTCCCTTGAAGAACTCACTGTCAGAAGAACTTGATGTTGACAGGGGTTGCGTTGAGCCTGACCAGGGTAAGCCATTCCAACATCATCTTTTCAGAGCCTATGCCTTCAATTTTTGCTTAGGGCCATGTTTGAATGTAAAATTGCACAACTTTGGCAACCAACAAAAACAAAACAAAAAAACCTGGCAATACTATTTCTTGAGCTATTTCACTTGTGGTCTGTTTTTTCATTTGTCTTTAAAGTCTTTATGGAAATATTTCTATCTGATTTTTATGTGTATCAACAAAAGAATGGAAAAATCAAACCACAAGGATATTTGTTTTATTAAAAAAAAAATGACCACACGTCTGAGAATCTAAGGCTTTGAGAGCATTAGAATTCAGACAGAGCTATTACTGAATCCTCCCTTTCTTGAGTGCCTCACCGGTATGGCGATGGTTTTGGAGAACAGGCCAAACAGAAACCAGGATTTGGTTTTCTTACACGGGCTGTGTTAAATATCAGCATTGCCTCTGTAAAACAACAAATAAGTGTTGGTTGACTGTGCCTTTGAGGAGGATTTTGAGTGGCGGGGTGGAAAGGCAGAGTTAGCCCTGCTACATTCATTATTAGCTCTTTTCCTCCTTCCTGCTGTCTGCCTCTTTCCTTCCTGTGCTGAGTTTGTATTTCAGAAAGGGCTTATAATAAATTCTTCTGTTATAGTCTTCCCCACTGCTACAGAAGTACAGGTTCTTGTAAGGTTTGTTTATTCCTCTTCTTATCTATTCATTCTAGAATAAACAAGGGATTGGGGAGGGGACTGGGAGAGGGCGGAAGACCTTTCCTGTGCTTCTAAGTATGCGGTTGGTAGCCATACTGTAGTGTGAGGATGGAACCCAACTGATCATATGATGCATCTCAGATGCTTTTCTGGGACTTTCTCCATAGTGTGGGGGTTCTCCTCATGGGTGTGTGAAGCTGTGCTATCTTGGGGAGGCTTACACCCTAAGTATCACTTCTCACATTGGGGATATGCCACCTGAAAAGAAACAATATATGAAAAGAAACCCCAAGGCAAGCCCGTCAATCCCAACGTCAGACAGGCCCTGTCTCCTATATGGGCCCCCACACGAAAAACCTTTTTGAATCCCCTCCCTTCAGAGATTTCCACATAGTATTAGACGTCATCATTTTGTCTGTGTACCAGCTCAGCCTCCAATTTTTGCTTCACATTTCAGTGTTCTTCTCAGTCATCATCATGGGTAGTTGTGGAAGTGAACCCACATGGATGAGTTGAGAATTTTTCTCCCAGACTGCCTATATCTTAGGCTCCGAAGTGATGCCTTGTTTTTAAAATTTGAGCTAATAATTGAAAACGGGGCTCCACTTGCACTATAGGGAACCAACATTACTCAGTCTCCTGCAACTGAGTGGTAGGTTCGAAATCTTGACCCATGAAGGTAATGCCTCCAGGCATCTTCTGCCACATTGCCCCTCTGCTAATTTGTCCCGTAGTATTTGTTGGATGCAGTAGAAGGCGGGTTGTTGTCACCGAATTACCTCACTCCACGGCATTTTCATTTAGAAGGTCACCTTTTAACAACAATTTCTGCCCCTACCCCCTACCCACCTACACTTCAAAAAGATGGATTCTATTAAGGTTCAGCACAGAGTCTGCCCATGAAAGAATCTTACCGTACTGCCCGTTCACATTCATTTTTAATGCTTGAGAACGAGAAACCTCTTGGCTTCCTATGGTTTCCTAGTAGATCTCATTAGTAGTAATTTAGGCTGAAAATTATTCCTTAAGCTGGACGTCCCTTCCTCAGATGCCAATTGTGTTTCTGAAAGAACCTGCCGCAGGGTCAGCAGATCCCATGTGTTTTCAGGGCTTGGTTCTGAAGAATGCAATCCATTGAACATGAGCATCGAGGCAGAGCTGGTCATTGAACAGATGAAAGAACAACATCACAGGGACTTGTGTCACTTGAAACTGGAGCTTGAAGATAAAGTAAGTCCTTCTTATCCTGTACATTTCTTTGAGCTCTGACAAGCGTTTGCATGTAGGATGTTCTTTATTCTTTTTACTTGTAGAGCATCACTTTCTATACATTTCCTCTTGTGTCTGGTAGCTACCAAAACCCCCCTTCCTCAGGGTGGTTTCATGGTGGAGCCTGAGGACTTTTCCTCCTAGGAGCGAGTTTCTCCAAAATGTATTATCTTCAGCCCTAGCAAGCATGGAACTTGAAGGCCAATATGCTATTTCCAACTGGTTCCAAAATCAAAAAAGCCCTTTGATATAGCTAGCATTGGGTACAAGTTCTGAATCTTGGCCTCCAAAGCCCTCCACCGTGATGCTTTAGCTTACGTTTTTTGTCTTCTCTTTTACCTTCTCCAACCAGTAGTTCACTGTTTTCCATCAAACTGTCCTCTTTCGTTCGTGTTATTCCATGATATGTTATTTCTTTCTATGTCTTGAGAGTCTTTTGCCCTTCAGAATCTGTGTCAGATGCTACCTCTTGCATGACCCCATTCCCGAATGCCCTTGACCAAATGTGATTTCTTTTCCCTCTTTGGATCTCCAGGTTATATTGTAGCTCTGTTTCCTAGACCTTTTATATTTTTCGTTCTGCCTCGTGGTATACTTGTTTGTACTTGTCAGTACCATGTCTAGGGTGGTTTCTCCTGATGGTAGGACTACATCTGACCTCACTTTGCGTCCCCACAAGGCCCACAGAGTGCCAATGATAGGTGTTCAAGAAATGCTTGAATTTAAGTATTTTAAGACCCTACATTTACAGTTGGACGGGATGCCTGGGAAGACAGATGGTATCTATGGGAAAGTCTAGTCATTTTTATCAGAGTTGTTCCAAAACTAATAAAATTCGGGGTGCCTGGGTGGCTCAGTCAGTGGGACATCTGACTCTTGATTTCGGCTCAGGTCATGATCCCAGAGTCATAGGATGGAGCCCCGCATCAGGATTCCCACTCAGTGCGGGGTCTGCTTGAGATTTTCTCCCTCTGCTCTGGCCCCCCCACCGTGCTCGTGTGCATGCTTGCTGTCAAATAAATAACATCTCTAAAAAAATAATAATAAAATTCAACAAAGTTAAAAAGGAAAGCAAACTATGCCTAACTCAAATATATCTTATTTAACATGTTTTCAAGTCGTTAAAATGGGAAAACTGAAGAATGTGTCATAGATAGAAAGTAGCTACAGCCCCTATCCACCTTTCCACAGCCTTGAGTTGAATAACACTGTGGTGGTTGTGCTTTCTGACCTCAGGTGAACCATTATGAAAAGCAGCTAGATGAAACCAAGGTTGCCTGTGAAAAGGAGCAAGAGAACATGAAGCAAAAGTATGAGAATGAAGTGCACGTCTTGGAAAAACAAATAAGTGACCTTAAAAATGAACTAGCAGAACTTCAGGGCCAGGCAGCGGTGCTCAAGGAGGCACAACATACAACTATCTGCAGACATGAGGATGAGAAAAAACAACTACAAAGGAAGTGGGAGGAGGAAAAGACTCACCTGCAGGAGAAGCTGAGGTTGGAACACGAGCTGGAACTCAAGGCTAGGCTAGAGCAGGCAGAGGAAAGCTTTAACCGAGGGAGAGAAGGACTCATTCAAAATGGCGCCTGGACAGAAGAGAAGGTGAGAGGCTTGACTCAGGAACTAGAGCAGTTTCACCAGGAGCAGCTTAGAAGCCTGATGGAGAAGCACACTCTTGAGAAAGAGGAGTTGCGAAAAGAGCTCTTGGAAAAACACCAAAGGGAACTTCAAGAAGGAAGGTAAGAAAATAGGGGAAAATGGAGAAACCCAGGGCACTGTCCCTTGGGGGCACCAGAAGTTCCAGTCACTTAAGGAGACCTTGACTAGACTTTAGTTTCTCAGCCCGTTTTGCCATTGTTTAGACATAAGCCTATCCCGGGGTTATTGGAACTTTTATGTTTTTCAAAGACTGTATTTCTTGTATCATCAAATATTGTTTCGTGTTCCAGATGAGAATAATTATTGTGTTTGAGAAACGCTATTTGTAAGCTAAATTCTGGGTAAAGCTCTGTTCCTCCCCAAAGTGTGAAATGCTGCTTTGTGCTTACCTTCCTCACGTGAAATCTCAGGCACGTTTCAAGTCTTTGATGCTTCATACTCTGATTCACTGGGTGCTGCTTTATTAAATAAGAAGGAAAAACATAATGATTATGTTAAGAGGTATGGTTTACAGGACTATACTGTCCTCCACTGTATACTTAAAGTGAAGGCATTTTATGTATTTCCCAAGTTAGGGATTAGGTTAATATGCATTTGATCATTAATGTGAAATATCAGTTTACATTTTCCACACACAAATACATCTAGGAGTATGCCAAGGAAGTTGGTGTCTCAATTTTCCCTCTAAATGCAGAGAGAGGTGAGTCTTATAAATTGATAACGACTGCCAGTCTTAGCCCTCAGAAATGAGATCCCGTCTCTGTAGAAAACAATTACGCAGGAATAAGTGAAGACCGTTTGTAGAAAGCATTTAAATTTGTTTCCCTGGCAGCTGCTTCTGTGCATGGGAAAATGTTTTTTGTTTGCTTCTGGAGTTGGTGGCAGTTTCAGTAATGCTGTATGTTGACTACATTTAGGGAAAAAATGGAAACTGAGTGTAATAGAAGAACCTGTCAGATAGAAGCCCAGTTTCAGGCTGATTGTCAGAAAGTCACTGAGAGATGTGAGAACGCTCTGCGAAGCCTGGAGGGCCACTACCACCAAGAGCTGAAGGAGCTCCTGGAACAACAGCTTGAGGAGAGATCCCAGTGGGAGTTTGAGAAGGATGAGCTCACCCAGGAGTGTGCAGAAGCCCAGGAGCAGCTGAAGGAGACTCTCCAAAGAGAGAAAGTAACCTCTCTGGTCCTCACCCAGGAGAGAGAGATGCTGGAGAAAACCTACAAAGAACACTTGAATAGCATGGTTGTTGAGAGAGAGCAGCTTCTCAAAGACCTGGAACATCTGAGAAACGTGTCGGCAAGTCAGCAGAGCCTACTGTCCGACCAGATCCTTGAGCCGAAGAGCAGTCGGGAAAGGGAGGTGAGGGACGGCGAGCAGGTCCTGTGCCGGGCAGGGGCCTCGGAGCCACTGGCCAGCCAGCAGCTGGAGAAGCTCGCCATGGACCGGGACCGGGAGCGGCAGGAGATGACGTCCAAGCTTCAGGCCCTGGAGAGTGTCCACAGAGTGACCTGCGAGAAAGCAGAGCAAGAGAGGGCGGAGATGAGCACAGAAATATCCAGGCTTCAGAACAAAATTAAGGAAATGCAGCAGGTGGCCCGTCCTCCGTCCAGGAGAGAGAGTGGCTGCCAGGCAGTGGGAGGGGAGGAGGCGGACGGAAGTGGAGCCATGTCCCTGCTCCAGCAAGGAAAGCAGCTGTTGGAAGAGAATGGAGATGTCCTCTTAAGCCTGCAGAGAGCTCATGAGCGAGCAGTGAAGGAAAACGTGAAAATGGCCACGGAAATTTCGAGGTTGCAACAGAAGCTGCTAAAATTAGAGCCGGGGTCGGTAACGTCTTCTTGTTTAGAGGAGCCAGCTACTGGGTTATCTGGAAACTCTGTGGAACAAACAGAGCCTTTCTTGCTGCAGAGTCAGGTGAAACAAGCGGAAGGTGTAAGCCCACGGTGCGTGCTCGGTGCCCTCCCGGACGAGGAGGCCCGGGGTCTGGGCAGCCCGGGCGTGAGCTCTGCTCAGAGACAGGAGGTCAAGAGGGAGGAGTCTGAAGCGTCGATGGAGAGTTTTTCCGAGCTCGAAAACAGCGAAGAGGCCGGGACTGAGACCTGGGACCTGAAGAATCAGATTTGTCAGCTTAAGGAACAACTGGCGATCCTACGTGCAGACTGCAGCCGAGCCTCCGAAAAGAAACAGGACCTGCTTTTCGATGTTTCCGTGCTGAAAAAGAAGCTGAAAATGCTTGAGCGAATCCCCGAGGCATCCCCCAAGTATAAACTGTTGTATGAGGACGCCAGCAGGGAAAACGACTGCCTCCAGGAGGAGCTGCGAGTGACCGAGCAGCGCTACGCCACAGCCCTGGAGAGCAATAGAGAACTCGCTTCGGAGGTTTGCAAGCTGCAGGACGAGCTCAAGAAGGCGGACGAGGTGACGGGCGCGTTCCTTAGCCTGGAGAAGAGCTACAAGGAGGTCAGACGAGAAAACGAGGAGCTGCATGTTCTGGTTTTGAGACTTCGGGGCAAGCTGGAGAAGCTCCGGGCCGGCGCGGGGCTGCGGCCTGACTGCTGCTCCTCCGCCTGGGCGGCCTGCGTCGCCGCCCTGGGAGCGCCGCCCCACGGAGAGGTCCTTGAACTCCATCAGCCCCCGGAAGAGCGGGGGCCGAAGGTGACGAACGTGCACCGTGTGGTAGAAGAACATTATCAGGAAAACCAGTACCTCGAGCAGGGGAACACCCAGCTCCTGGGAGGAGTCCAAGCCCATGAGGTCGCCTGGCTGCGCAGAACAATCCGGACGCGTCGAGAAAGGCCCCGCGTCGTCCAGAGCCCGGTTATGCCGGAGGAAGAAGACGCCGCTCTCCTAGGCCTTCAAGACAGACACCTGCAGCGTCAGGCCACCATAGCCGAGTTAGAACTGGAGAAGGAAAAGCTGCAGGAGCTGACCAGGAAGCTGCGGGAGCGAGTCACGGCTGTAGTTAAGCAAAAAGATGCACCTTGTCAAGGAGAAAACGAGGAAGAGCTGAAGGCCATGATGCACGACTTGCAGAGCACGTGCAGTGAGATGCAGCAGAAAGTTGAACTTCTGAGGTAACGTATGTACCTTCTAAGCTCCCCGGACTCCCGAGAGCACCTCACCACATCTAACTCCCACTGCTTGCTCTGCCTAGAGAAACTAACCCGTTAGTCTTCACGGAGACAGCACTCCTGTAGACGTCCTTCTGCTTCTGTGTCGTATTAACAAATAGAATAACCCGGCCTTGGAGGCGTCCCCATCCTCTGTAGGACATACATGTCGTTTTCTGCCGTGTCCGAATGGAGCGTGTTTGTCGTATAACCTTGCACATCATCGATGTCCGTCAGGTCTTTAACTCTTTTCTAGCATCTCGTTTGGATTGGTAGTCGATTTGGTTTGGTGTTCTGCTCAGTGTTATTTTCCTTGTGTGATGGAACGTGTTCTAGGACAGTGCCTCTTGTTTATCATTAACTCACTCGGCAGGTCGAAACTCTCATCCTGTACTAATAGAGGAAGAAGGTCATGCCTTGTGGCTTATACTTTTTCGCTGATAGCACTTGAAGTACATGCTGGTATTCTGTGAACAATGGAAATTTAGCGTAGAATGTAGCATTTTATTGAAGAACTGCAGGATTCTAATAAATGTGCTCGAAATAGAGACAAAAATGAAACGAATTTGAACCATTGCTCACTTGACTTTACTATGAATGCAGTTGTCTTCTAGCAAATTTGGTTTTTAAAAAAACTTGTGAAATATTACATGTTTCTGAAGTACCTTGATATGAAACAAAGTAATTCTGGATGTAGTTTTTCCTCTTCAGACCATTTTGAAGTTCTAAAAATCAGAATATAATGAGCTGAAAAACAAATCACAATGTAAACATGAGTGTACATATTTCAGTGTGGTCCTTCAATTTATGTAGTGAATTCTCTTTCTCTAGGAACCCTGAGGCCTGCAACTAGAGCTAATACAGCATAGTAATAGGCTTACGCCCATCCGGAGCAAGTAGGACTTGAGACTGAGATAAATGAAGTTATTTGCTCAAAGCAGTGTGCTTGCCACTGAGAAAATTAGCCACCATGGTGGGCAGAGTCTCAATTCCTATCTCTGTGCTCAAGTGTTTTAGCCACACTTCCCTAACGTCTTTTCATGAAATTCTTAACTTCCCAAAAGAAATGAGTCAATATGTCATAGCCTGACTTCCATTACTAAGAGTCTACTAATTTAGACTTCTCTTTTTAACTGGCATGGAATACTTGTTTTATTGGAAGTTACTAGAAAGCATTTTCCAAAGATGCCAGATGACTGCCTTGTTACAACTATTTTTTTTAAATCTCTGTAATTCAGATATGAATCTGAGAAGCTTCAAGAAGAAAATTCTATTTTGAGAAATGAAATTACTACTTTGAATGAAGAAGATAACATTTCTAACCTGAAATTAGGAAAATTAAATGGATCTCAGGAAGAAATGTGGTAAGACATATACTTAAATTTTCTTAAGGCATTTTTACAAGGACTAAAACTATTTTTGCTTCCTTCAACTTTTAAAGCCTAACTCTTAGGTTATATTTTTCACTGTCCCTTTAGGCAAAAAATAGAAACTGTAAAACAGGAAAAAGCTGCAGTTCAGAAGATGGTCGAAAGTTTAAAGAAACAGGTAAGGAGATACTTAGTATTTCCCAGTGTTTCTGGATTCTCTGAAATTTTCCTTATTGGTAATTTATAAATTTATAGGACATGCTACTGGAATAACATGTACCTAATGATGATAAAATTGTAAATCCAGAGTTTCAGAATGGAAACTCACGCTGTGCTGAGTCTAAACTAGGTTTCTATTTTTTGGTGAATGTCGTAATATATATGCTACTTCTAGATTCTGAGTACTTAATATAAGCTTTATAATCAGTGGGAATGGTTATACCCATGATACCTCTAAAACCATCTCTATGAAATACTAGCTCTATTCCTCACATTCTTTCAAGTAATGTTAGCTCCTTCCTCTTTCATCACCGTGATTGAAACCAGAAAGTTAAGGACACAATTTCAAGGATACAGAGTAATGGCTCATCAGTATATCTCTGCATAGAACTACAATGTATTCAGATAGCTTGTGCCATTTGGCACCCAGTTTGTGTAATCTCACAACATGCAATTATGCAGGGAAAGGCCACTTAAGAATCTGTCTGAAACAACCAAAAGACAAGGAAATCCTGGGAAAAGAGCATTTTCAGGACCTGAAGCAGACAAGGTCTTAACATCCAAAATATATTCTGTACTCATACAAATAAATGACAAGATCCAGTTGAAAGAAAATTGGTTGGAGTAGTCAAGTAAAGGAAAAAGCAAATACAACGTATAAAAAAATAGGCTGATTAGGGAAGTGCAAATTAATTTTCCTTTTTTCATCTTTCAGATTAGCAAAAATTAAAGATACCATCTCGTCTTTTAAAAAGGGGTGAAGAAATGAATGTACTCACACAGTTTTGGGGAGAAGTATAAGTTGGTAGCACTGTGAGGAAGACACTTTGGGGCTCTCTCTCCAAACAGTGATGTGTATACTGACCTCCTAACCCAGCAGCCCCACTTCTAAGAAAATGATCCTAAATACAAAATGCTACCGTATATAAGTGAATTTTTCAAAAGATTGTTCTGTTTCTTCACAATCAAAAGACTGATAACAAACCTGTATGTCAGTGTGAGAATGGATAAATACGTTATGGAATGTCTTGACACATAGAATATGCTACCACTGCTAAAAAAATAGAGCATGGGGTGGTTTCTGAATGCACCGACTTAGAAAGCTAAAAGTCTGTAAGAGACTATAAGTGGAAAAAGCCTGCTGTTCAAACATCTGAAATGACACATTTTTGTTTTAAAGAGGAGTAAAACCTCTATATGCATTTGAGTTTTGTATATATATAGAAACCTCTGGAATGATACAGACCCAGCTGTGAACGGTGCTATCCCCCTGGAGTCAGACTGAACCGAGGGTCTCTCACTTCTTCATACACTTCCCAGTGGATGGAATTTGTAGTAATGAGTACTGTATTAGTTCTGTTAGTAAGGATGTGCGTGTGCATACGTATCTACATAGAAAACCTTATCTACAGAGGGGAAGAACCAGTTAGTCTCTATATCTGTTTTTTAGTAGACATAGGGTAACTCGTTTTTTTTTTCTTGTTATTGTTTTTTAAAGATTTTATTTATTTATTTGACAGAGAGAAAGACACAGCAAGAGAGGGAACACAGGCAGGAGGACTGGGAGAGGGAGAAGTAGGCTCCCCGCTAAGCAGGGAGCCCGATGTGGGGCTCGATCCCAGGACCCTGAGAGCATGACCTGAGCCGAAGGCAGAGGCTTAACGAATAAGCCACCCAGGTGCCCCAGTAACTCGTTTTTAAAACTTATTTCAATTTTAATTAGATTTCAGAATTAAAAACCAAAAACCAAGAGTTGGATTTGGAAAATTCTGAACTTAGCCAAAAGAACTCTCAAAATGAGAAAGAACTGCAAGAACTTCATCAACGTCTGGCAGAAATGCTGTGCCAGGAGGAGGAAGAGTCAGGACCCAGTGCATTTGAGGAGTGGAAACAACAAGAGTCTCATCTGAGAGAAGAACTGGAACAATGCAGAGCACAGGTACGGAGGAGAGCTGCCCTCCAGCCCGAGGGGAGGATTCCCAAGAAATAAAGCAACGCTGGTATTAGATTTCTTACATACACAGTCTTAATAACTACAACAATATGGTACCTGCAGATGAATGGGCAAATAGATATGGGGAATAGGAAGTCTAGAATTAGACTCCAGTACAGATTGAAACTTACTGTATAACAAAGGTACCTTCTCAAATCACTGGGGTGAAGATGGATTTATGGATTTTTTTTTTAATAAGTGGTTCCTGGACCACTCAGTAGACATTTGGGAAGAGAGAAAATGAGATGCATATCTTGTACAGTACGTAAGGATAAACTCTAATTGGATTAGGAGTCTATAAGAAACAAAACTCCATAAATACTAGAAGAAAACATGGATGAATTTGTCTTTAACCTTAGTGTAGAGAAACACTGTCCAACTATGACTCATAAACCAGAGGGGGAAAAAAAGATTAAGAAAATTTTTTCATAACAAAAAAATACCATAAACAAAGTCAAAAGATAATTCACAAACTGGGAGAAAAATATTTATATCACATACCACAGAGAGTAGGGCTGATATCCCTACTATGTAAAGAGCTCTTAAAAATCCATGGATTTGGGACACCTGGGTGGCTCAGCCAGTTCAGTGTCTGCCTTCAGCTCAGGTTATGATCCCAGGGTCCTGGGATCGAGCCCCACGTCGGGCTGTCCCTCTGCCCACCCCCCAGTTCATGCACGCACGCTCGCGCTCTCTCAAGTAAATTTTAAAAATCGTTAAGAAAAAAATGCCCAAATCACTCATAATTAGAAAACTGCAAATAAAAACAAGACTGATACATCTTTTCCCACCTATGAGATTGGAAACAATTTAAAAATAGGACTTTCTGTTGGCAAGGCTTTGGGGAAGCAGGCACTTTTATACATTGCTGGTGGGGCTGTAAACTGCTGTTATCCTTCTGGAGGGAGATTTGCCAGTTCTTAACGAAATTGCATATGGGCTTACCATTTGTCCCAGCAATACCATTTCTAGGGATTTACCCTAAAAGTACACCTCCAACAATGTGAATATTCATATGCACAGGGCTTGGAAACAACCTACATGTTCACATACAGGAGAGTGGTTGGTTAAATGTGGTGGATGCAGTCACAGCATGAAGTCGTAGTATGCAGCTATAAAGGGAAGGAAGGAAGGGAGACAAGGAAAGAGAGACCTCTACCGATAGGAAATTATTTTCAGGACATACTATTAAGTGAAAAAGAAAAGCACGAAGGAGTATAGGATGCCCCTGTTCATGTAAGAGAGAAAGGGACGTGAAAAAATACACATATACCTGCTCATTTGTGTGAAAGAAACCCAAGAATGACAAACTAGAAATTAAAGATATGGTTACCTATAGCGAGTAGGTGGGAAAGGGATGGAAGAGAGGAATGGGAATAGTGTCAACGGGAGGAAGGAAGGAAGTAATCTTTTCACATAGCTCTGACTCATCGATTCATGGCAATGTTTTCCAAACTCTTCACATACCCCCAAATAAACACACAATTATAATCCATCAAGATGGCAGGGGATACCAACATGGAACACGAACACTAAGAATTGAACCTAACCGTATAATAAATGGATAATGTAATTACGATAGGGAAGAAAAGAATTAAGTCATTTGGAAGTGATTATCTGACTCCACACTGTAGGGCTAAAGATAGAAAGAAGTGTACACAAATGCTATAATAATCTAGTCCGTGAATGTGTTTCTCATGGGGGATAAGTTAGTAATTCTGAAACTGTATATATTAGAATTGAATAAATAGTAGATTATAGGCAATATAACGGAGTGTCTCGCTTTTGGGGAAGGAAGCTTCAAGTAGGAAAATGGGAAAACTAAAAGGAACCCTCTGGTGTTGGACTAGAATTTGAGGCATTAGTGTAAACTCATGTTTCTTAATATATATACAGAATGATACAGAGATAGAGATGTGTGTATATGGATGGAGTGCCCAAATCTTGGTTTCTAAACACCATTCTCCTATAGAAGAAACCAGGGCTCCTTGGAAAAATGATTGATTCCAGGGCTGGAGCAGAGAAAATTCAGGATGAGCCCAAACACCTTGTGTCAGAAAGAAAAAAGTGTTTAAAAGAGATGGGCACGTTAAAAGGACACAGAGCCCCACCTGCAGGAGCTCCTAATGGCCAAAGCTAGGATGGACTGATCAACAAAACAAATAAATCTAGTACAGCATACGATAAATATAAAGTGAAATAAATATGTATGGGCACATCCTAATATTAAAAATGGATTAAATGAATGGGGGAGAAAAAACAGCTCTTCTTCACAGAATTCCAATTAATGAATGTAGAAAGAAGGAAGGAAATAGAAAGTCTTCATCAGGCCAACACGAGGCTATAACTGCTGTAGACAAAAATCCAGTGAGAGAAACGAACACAGAAGTTTCAGGAGAAACATGATTTTCGTAGTCTCAAACTATCTTCCCCAAGAGAAAGTAACTTCGCACTGGAGAAACCCGCAAAACCCACCTCAGAAATCATGTTCGTACCATTTAGGTGCAGTCTTTCAGAGGATAGCTTTGGTTCGTCCCACCGAGGATAATGGTCATAAAACAGTGTGTTACTGAATTAGGGCTTGGGTTTCCTGACTTTTGCCTTTTGTGAACCTAGTATGTGTCCTCAAGCTACGTGAAGATGCCCGTGACTTGACTAATTTTTCTTCTTAGTCCTCTACTTTAGTGTCTTCTCTGGAGGCAGAACTTTCTGAAGTTAAAATACAGACTCATATCGTGGAACAGGAAAACCTCCTTCTCAAAGATGAACTGGAGCAAATGAAACAAGTAAGACTGTGCTGCTTGGAGTGGGTGTCGGGGGGAGGCTCATAGAACAATATGGTACGAGATGGTCTGGATTTCCAGGCACCAGATGTCCTTTTTACAGAGTCCTGAGGGTTTGCAGGACAAGTCCACTTATAGGGCTCCAATTGCTAATTCTCTAAATGCTGTTCTAGTTAAGTAACTTACATATGTGATAGACTGAAATTCTGTTACTACAAATCAGTCACAACCACTTCAGTTTAAGAAGTTCTGCTTTCTTCTGGACAGGTGATGAAGTAATAGAAGTGTGTCTAAAAAGAAAGTGACTTTTCTTGCTTGTAACTTTAATAACTATTCATCTAGATTTGTGAGACACAGGTGGAGCTCGTCCCTCTTTCCCTTTATTCTTACAGCAAGTTTGAGGCTCCTATCCTGGGCTAAAGAATAAATTCTAGAATGTTATCAGGGATGCAGTCTCACTTATGACTATGGCTTTAAGAAGCCTATTTCAAAGTTTCAAACAAAGTTTTAAATATAAAAGAGAGTTCACCTTAAGATTATATCCCAAATGTCCTATTTTATCCTTTATTCTGAACTTTCAGTGGGTACAGGATTTGAGCAATCCTGATTTATGAATAGGAGAATTTGGTTCTTTTTTTTTTTAATTTACTTCACCAAAGGTTTGATATTATGACATCCTTAGATTATAAAATTTTCTTCCTTGTATCTGTTCAGCTTATGAGCATAAAGGTGTCCTCTGCTGAAATATTGAGTCTCTACCACTGAGTTTTCTGTTTGTGTTGATCCGTAGTTGACTCCAGTAAGTCTTGATTTCCTAATAGGATTGTAAGACTTGTGGGGAATTTGTGTCCCTAGTAATGCCTAGTGATTGATACCTGATAGGAACTTTATAAGAACCTTTTCAAGTCAGATACTGCTATGCAAAGTATAATTTCTTCTGCCATAACAGAAACTGTCTGCCATTATAAACATTCCAGAAGTTAAAAATCATAGGGCCTTTCTGTTGGTACATAAATATTCCAAAGCTGCTACTACCAAGTTCACCCTAATTACCGTGGGTGTACTTTTCTCCTTTACCTTCTGAAAATCTCTTGTGCAGTTTTTAAGATGTTTAATGACAGACTCCAAATCCATAACATGAGAAGTGCGTGTTTTGTGACTTCACTAAGCTAGAGATCAGAAGGGGAGTGGATCAAGGGAGTAAAATAGGAGGAGGAAGACAGTATTTGGCACATTTTTATTGTCTGTTTTTTATAGAGGCGTTGGTATAGTGAAGTGGAAAAATGGTGAGCCCTGTCTGCCTTTGGTAGAAGGTGTTTCATGGTCCCTGGACTCTTTTGGGTCACCACAGTGGGATAGTATCAGCCCATTTTTGCTGACATACAGCTTGGACCTAGGAAGTATGTGCTGCTCTGTAGGACCTAATACAAGTAAAAAGTACTTTGTGAGTGAGAAATTCTCTGTTGCACAGAAAAGAAACACAAGTGGCATCAGCAGAAGTCTCATGCCAGTCTCCACATCCAAAATGATACCAGGCTTTGTGAGGGTCTGGGGATGCAGAAGCAAGGTAGTGAGCAAAGGAGACAGGTCCTGTAGTCAACCAAAGTGCAGCTACTTTAAAATTACATTTTCCTATGTCCTTCTGACTAGATTTGTGGGGGATGCTGGATTTGTTGTCAGTTGAAGACAAGAATCAACCCTTAGAGTCTATTTTGTCATATTATTCCTAAAGCGAATGTAAAAGAATGTAAGGTATGAAGTAGAAAGATGGCCATAATATCATAATGAATATTAAAGAATTGAAGATGGGAAAGCCAAGTGAAACAGAGGAAAGTTAAAAATATAGGAACTATGGGAAAGGGTAAAGAAATATAAGAAACAATCAGTCTCTTTAGAGCAGTCGTTGGGGGAGGTGGGAATTACTCCCTCACCCTGGGACATCTAGCAATGTCAGGGCCCATTTTTGGCTTTCACAACTGGTGTGTGGGGAGGGGAGTGAAACAGGCATCTAATAGGTAAAGCCAGAGATGCTGCTAACCCTCCTGCAGTGCACAGGACACTCCCACCAACAAAGAATTATCTGGCCCAAAATGTCAATCCTAGTAAGGCAGATGTTGGAATAGAACAGAAGCTTGATTTCTCTTGATTCCAGTAGAGAGGAAGAAACCAGTGTGTCCACACTGACCATCTTCTGAAGCAAGTAAGTTTTGGCTTCTTCCAAAGGGAAGGGCACATGGAACAAACTGAAAAACACTCATTGTTTTAGCTTTAAAACTTGCCCTTGTATTGATTCACTGTACTTGGTTCATGCCAATACTAGAGTCTTGACTGAGATTTCTGAAAAAGACTTTTTTCTCGTTAAAAAAGCCTAAGGAAAATGTACTGTACTATATATGTGCACAAGTTAAACTGATGACAGAATGGTGGTATGTTACTTACTTTACCCTGAAGGTGAAACAGAAAACAAGGACCATGATGTAACCGTGTCTGTCCACGTGAATCTCTCTGGGCAGACATTTTGGCAATTAATGGGAGAATGAAGAGAATGTAGCCAGGAGCATTTTGTTAAATTTAATTTTAGCCCCTTGAATTTATATGTCCTCTGAAATATCTATGTGGATAGGGAAATAGCAGCCATGAAAATGCCCTGTTTATAGCTACTCTTTTTATAAATACAGCCATGAGATGTGATGGAATCATTCATCTCTTACAGCTGCACAGATGTCCTGATCTCTCCAACTTCCAGCAAAAACTTTCTAGTGTTCTAAGCTACAATGAAAAACTACTGAAAGAAAAGGAAGCCCTGAGTGAAGAATTAAATAGTTGTGTGGATAAGGTAGTAAACATGAGACTTTTTACCATGATTGTAGAGTGTATACTATAATGAGCATTTCTCTGGACAATGGCATATGGGCCTCCCATTTTAGCCTAATTGTTCCAAGATCTCCTAGTAGAACAATACTTCAGCTGGCCTTATGTAACCTAAGAATTCCCAAGGTCATAATTTTGACAGGAGTCTACGTTGGTTAAGAATTATATTATTATATATACTATGTAGTTTATCTCATTTTAATATATAACCATGTTGCTTAATGTATATTACTTAAACATTTATTTATTATTGAGAGAGAACAGAAGCAGAGGCAAGGGACAGAGGGAGAGGGGGAGAGAGAGAACCTTAAGCAGGCTCCACACCCAACCTGGGACTCGATCTCACAACCCTGAGATCATGACCTGAGCCAAAATCAAGAGTCAGACCCTTAACCAACTGAGCCATCCAAGCACCCCTTAATGTATATTATTAGAAATATCACTATTATTATATAAATACTGTTGCTTTTAATCTGAGATCTATTTATTACATAGACACTTTTTTTCTATTTTCCCTAGCAAATCCCCAAACACTGCTTTTGTCCCACCGGCCTTGATAGGCATTCTGTATTTTCCTATTATGGTACTCTCTTGAGATTGAGGTGGGGAGGTCGCAGAGCAGGGAGAGGCAGAGAGAGAATCCCAAGCAGGCTCCATACCCAATGCGGAGCCCATCTTGGGGCTCAACCTCACGACACTGAGATCATGATCTGAGCTGAAATCAAAAGTCAGACACCCAACTGACTGAGCCACCTGAGGGCCTCTTGAAATTTCTAATTGTATTCCAGCCTACCATTTCTCACTCACAATGAGAATATGAGAGAGAAAAATGGAAATCGCCAAAAAGAAGAGACTCCTTAAAATTAAAGGTAGAAAGGGAGTCAGGAAAACACCTTTCTTTTACCTTGCCCTGCTCTCCCATGTAAACAGACTGTGCTTGTTTTTTTCAGCATATATAGCAGTACAGAGATTGAGGCTAGATATGTGTGCCAAAATGCCCTTTTCCCTCTTTTCTTTTCCTGACACAGTTGGCAAAATCAAGTCTTTTAGAGCACAGAATTGCTACTATGAAGCAAGAACAGAAGTCTTGGGAACACCAGGGTGAGACCTTAAAGTCCCAACTCGTGGCTTCACAGGAAAAGGTATGTGGCCAATTCTTGTTTCATCTGCCCAGTTAATATTTTCCTGGATATTCCAACAGAATTCCCAGTAGAAAGAATATTGCAGGTGGAATTGGCCTACAAGGGCTCAGAATGATGCAACTTGACTAATACCTATCACATGCTTTCAGTATGATGAAATAATTTGAACAGTTCCCTCAAAGCTCATTATTAGAATTAAGAGATTATCTCATCATTATGAGATTATTTATGAAAGCTTGAGAATAATGTGTAGAAAAGACTGCTTTTTTCTCATTTAGTAAAAGGGTTTCTAAGGCAGATTCATGCCCTGTTAAAGATCTCTATCAACCTTGCTTTTATAAATTTAAATCATTTTTAATTAAAATACATACTAGATGTTAGCATGGAGTAGGGTTCTGACAGCTGTGTATTTTCATTTTTGACTAAGAGATCCTTTACAAACCAACACCACTGGCTCAAACACAATTTCTACAAAATTGAGTAAAGCCATTGTCTGTCATGCCAATGGGTACTCATTGGTTCTGTGAGAGACCACTTGGTAATATACCAGATGACTATCAGCAAGACCCTGTTCCAGAACACAGTTCATCACTGACCTAAATATTACACACTATAAATATACATAACATTTGGGGTTTCCACGGAGCTACTGTATATAAATAAATAAAAACAGAAGGGACCATGAAATTCTCTTGTCCTTGCTCATTCATTCCTGGACATGTCAAGTGTAAGACTGTTCTCCTGATGCAGGTTCAGAGTTTAGAAGACACCCTGCACAATGTAAACTTGCAAATGTCGCTGATTAAATCCGACCTACGAGTGACTCAGCAGGAAAAGGAAGCTTTAAAACAAGAAGTGATGTCTTTATATAAGCAACTTCAGAATGCTGGTGACAAGGTAATTTCTTTTTTATTGAGGTATAACTTTGTACAGTAAGGTGCACAAGTTTTAAGTCTATAACTTAATTGTTCTAGATGTATATGTGTGTTTACATAAATGAACAATGTAGGGGTTAGGAGCCCCAACCCCCTGCACAGTCAAAAATCCACATATAACTTGACTCCCCCAAAACTTAACTACTAATTGTTAAGACAACTGCTGACTAGAAGCCTTACCAATAATATAAAGTCAATTAACACATATTTTGTATATGTGTTATATACTATATTCTTACAATAAAGCTAGAGAAAAGGAAATCATAAGAGAAAATAATGTACAATACTGTACTGTATTTATCAAAAAATCTGTGTGAGTGGACCCGTGCAGTTCAAACCTGTGTTGTTCAAAGGTCAGCGTGTATATTTTACATACCTATCTATTACATGCATATGTTTATATTTGTGTAAACAATTCCTAGCTCAAAATATAGACTAGTTCCAGCACTGAGCAGGCTCTCTGGTCTCCCCTCTGTTTGGTAACCACAAGGGAACCACTTCTCTGCCCTCTGCCACTTAGGTTATGGATGCCTGTTTTTGAACTTCAGATAAATGGAGCCACAGTGACAATTTTTTGTATTGTGCAAAAGAGAAGACCATGCTGAGTTATTTTGTAGTAACAAAACTAAAACACTTTTTTTTTAAGATTTTTAATTTATTTCTTTGACAGAGAGAGATTACAAGTAGGCAGAGAGGCAGGCAGAGAGAGGAGGAAGCAGGTTCCCTGCTGAGCAGAGAGCCCGATGTGGGGCTCGATCCCAGGACCCTGGGATCATGACCTGAGCTGAAGGCAGAGGCTTTAACCCATTGAGCCACCCAGGCACCACTAAAACTAAAACATTTCGATGTTGTGTAAAGTGTGTCTCATTTTAATATATCAAAATGCTTCACCTGTGTGCATAGAAATGACAAACGGTGTTATCAGTGTCAGCCCTGTGGAGATGTTAAGATTTTTGCCTACCGTAAAAGTAGGACAGTTATTTTAATCCAGTTATTTTATATCTTTTTATTTTTTTATATTTTATTTTTTTAAGTAGGCTCCACACCCAATGTGGGGCTCAAACTCACGACCCCGAGGCTAAGAGTCTCATGCTCTACCCACTGAGCCATCTAGGTGCCTCCTTTTTATTATTTTATTAAAGGAAAATAGTTGTTTCCATTTTTTAAAATTACTTCTGAGCTGACATTTTCCTCAAAATGAAATTGTAACTTTTTTTCTTTTTCATGTTTTGGCTTGAAAAGCAAAAGTCTTACCTACTTGTTACCTTTTTTAAAGCATTTTCCAGGATCCAAAAAAAATCACTTTGGTAGCTAAAAGCATATTCTGGAGTTCAGGCCTCAATTACACAGATAGTATGTGCTTTGGATTCTAAAAAAGGGATCTGATTGCAAATGTGAAAAAAGAGTTTAGCTTGTGAAAGCTTTCAAGTTAGCAGTATGTTCTAGAGTTCCCTTTGTGTCCTCTGTTAACCAAAAGAATAGTTACCTGGGGCCAAAGTGTTAACTTCATAAGGATGAAGCAATTTTTAAGGCCACCGATCTCTATGCACTTGGGTTCTGTATAGAATCAGGACTTGCCCTACAGTCATCTTTCCTATTAGACTTGCTGGGGCTATTTTGCCAAAGATCATTCCCAGCAGAATCTCCAAACTTTAAAATCAAGACTCCCAAAATACTGTTTTCATATCTATGTATACAACATACAGTCACACCTCCATTAGAAGACATGAGGAATGAAAGGCGCTTACTAAGAATTATCGTCATTGAGTTAAATACACTGGAAACAGAAATGAGCTTGTTTTTAAGGCTTAACTCTGCCCTTTGCTCTTAAGAACCGGGCCCCAGAAATAGCCACCCATCCATCAGGATTCCATACACAGCAGCAAAGGATGCCTTGGGACATGGAGCATCTGGTAAAGGAGGAACAACAGCTACTTTGGCAGGAGAACGAGAGACTCCAAACAGTGGTGTGGAACACCAAAGCCGAACTCACACACTCCCGGGACAAGGTAACTTGAAAAGCTGCAGATGTTGGCATAGGTTTGAAAATACTTTGTTTGAGGTGAAAATGTGATTGAAACGGCTCTAGGGTGTGGAGTTGAGTATTCTGCTATGGCAGACTTACTTTCAGAATGTATAATTTGTTATTTACTTGCCAATAATTTTACCCTGGTATGTTTATATAATATTTTTTCATTTTGTATCATCAGTTCTATATTAAAATCAATGATTTTAATCCTCCTACCCAGAATAGCCTCAGGGAAATTATGTTAACCATATACTCTTTGTTCAAATAGACTAGCTGCCAAGACCACTAATACAAAAATGGCAAAAGGTACCCCTTTTTAAAGACTCGGCATTTCAAGGTTAGAATGGCCTCTGAAGAGGGTCTTTTCCAGCCACCAATGTTTATATTCTTTACTTCTGCTAAGTAGCTGACCAACTCTGCTGAACCTGTGCTGAAACACCTCTTTGAAGGAAGGACTCTCAGAAGAGGCGCAGAGAGTCATTTAGCCCGAGACTTGTACTCACGGAAGGTGCACTGTTGACCGAAAAAGATGGGGTCGCTGTCCTCATGAAACTTGGTTGATATAAATGCATTGTTTCCAGTGTGAACAGTCCAAGGTAAAGTGAGGGGACTGTCACCTCACTGAGTCCTAAAAGCTATGCTGTCAGAAAACGCCTAGGACTACATCTGTTTTTGTGACAGCCACGTCACACTATGGACTCTCCGCAGTTTGGTAGATCCAGAGGTTCCCTTGTCTCAGTCTGATCCTTACAGTGTTAGAGTTTTAAACCCAACCAGACTAAAAATTGATTGACCTAGAAGGATCTTTTGAAATGCAAAAAAGCAGGCTTCAAAAATTGGTAGACTTGGGGTTCCTGGGTGGCTCAGTTGTTAAGTGTCTGCCTTCAGCTCGGGTCATGATCCCAGGGTCCTGGGATCGAGCCCCGCATTGGGCTCCCTGCTCAGCAGTGAGTCTCTCTCTCTCTCTCTCTCTCTCTCACCTACCCTCTAGTTCTCCCTCTCAAATAAATAAATAGAATCTCAAAAAAAAAAAAAAATTGGCAGACTTAACCGAAAAAAAAAAAACCTTTCCTTATGTTCATTTTCTTTCTTTCTTGCTGGATGACTACATTAACATTTCTTCCCCTCACATCTGTTCTTGTTAGGTCCGTCAGCTAGAATCCAACCTTCTTCCCCCCAAGCACCAAAAACATCTAAACCCATCAGGTACCGTGAAGCCCACAGAGCAAGAGAAGTTGAGCTTAAAGAGAGAGTGTGAACAGTTTCAAAAGGAACGATCTCCTACTAATAAGAAGGTGAGTTTTAAGAATTTATACAGTGTGCCTATGTCCTTATCATGATGTGTCCCTATGTGTATGTTTCTTTGCCTGCAGGCTTCCAGGGAAATAATTCCAGTGGTCTGTTTTGGTTCTTCCATCTTTCTATACTTTTTTAATCTCATCAAATAGCATCATCGTTCTTTTTGATTCAGTGATGTTTGAAAAGGAGTTTAAGTATTCATAATGAAGATGGTTAATCATCTTCAATAGTATTATAGCCCTTTTAAGTTAGTAAAATCTATTTTTAAATGTATATATCCTGAATATTAGACACATCTTACTACGGTCTATATTAGTTACCTGTTGCTGTGTAACAAAACAGCACACATCTGTTGTCTCATAGTCTCTGGGGGTGGGGAATTCAGAAGCAGCTTGGCTGAGTGGTTCTGGCTGCTGGGCTCACGAGGTTGCAGCCTACGTATCAGCTGGGACTGCATTTATCTGAAGACTTCTAGAGGTACTAGGGGTTCCACTTCCAAGTTCAGAAATGTAACTGTTAGGAGGCGGCTTCTGTTCCTCGCTGGCTTATTACCAGAGGCCTCTGCTCTTTATTACCTGGGCCTTTTCTCAGGACATAGCAGTGAGTGACAGGAGAAAGATCCCGAAAGCTATAGGGCCTTTTATAAGCTAATCCTGGAAGTGACATGCCATTTCTGCTGTCTTCTGTCAGTCACACAGACTGACCCACGTACAGGAAAACTATGCAACCGTGTGAACCCCAGGAGGGGCGGGTGGAGATGAGGAGGGACCATCTTGGAGGCTGGTTACCACATGGCTGAACCTCCGTAGCATCAGGCAATTTGCTTTCTGTACTTTGTTCCATGAAGTAAGAGTTCTAAGACCCATGTTACTCTGGGAGTTCTTACTGTTACTTATTTTCTTTCTTTTTTCTTCTAAACTAAAACCCAGAGTTTTCACTGTTACCTTCCTCTTCTGAAAATTATGGTTTGTGTAAAAATATGGGAAGAATGATGAACAATCAGTTACTTCTGTTCTACAAATTGTATGAAACTTTAAGTTTGTGAAAGTTACCATGACCATACGCAGTAAGACGACTGGTTTGTGCTCTAAAGGGGGAAATACCATTCAATTTTAGGTACATTCAAGTAAACTTTTCAGAAAGATAAAGGGTTTCATCCAGCTGCTAAGGGAGAAAAGTCTAATGATAGTTTTAACCCGAAAAGATTACACTTCTAACAATTCTTGCTCCTCTCCTCAGCACTTTTTGATAGAAACCAAAATCAGCATTCTAGAAGTGTCCTGTATTTTCTACTTAGCAATATTCTGAATTCCAGGGTCAAGTAGCTCATTAAAGTCGTCCTATAAGAGAATTCCAAAAATGGATACTCCCCAAAATCTTCAAATTTCATCCTTAAAATTGAGAAAGGAATTCTCCAACTCAGGTTTTATGTACTCTCTGTTAAAACCTTTAAACTTTGTCTTAGGGCACCTGGGTGGCTCAGTCGGTTGGCTCAGTTGGTTAAGTGTCTGCCTTCAGCTCAGGTCATGAACCCAGTATCCTGGAATCAAGCCCCGCATTGGGCTCCTTGCTCCTCCCTCTCCCTGCCACTCCCCTTGCTTGTGCTCTGACAAATAAATAAAATCTTCGAAACATACAAAAAACCAAAAAAACTACCCTACTTAAATGTAATCAGTGCACTGATTTATATTGTTTTCCTTCTATGAGTGAACCCCGCTTTCTTCCAAGGGTTAAGATTTGTGACTAGCACCAATTTATCAAAATAAATTAGAGCAACCCAAGGGGTTGGTTTTTTTTAAAGGGAATTTTTTGGTTTTTAGCAGGTCAGTCAGATGAATTCCCTTGAAAGAGAACTAGAAACGATTCATTTGGAAAATGAAGGCCTGAAAAAAAAACAAGTAAAACTGGACGAGCAGCTAATGGAGGTAAGTTTTTAAGCAACTGACCTTAGCTGTGAAGAATATCTTAATCCATGGATGTGCCATTTGTTGGGAGAGGCTAGACTAGCACTGAATTCCGATTATGAAGAAAAGTGAAAAAGTATGCTGCCAAGCTGAATTCTTTGGTCTGTCTTACCAAGGCTGATAGACATTTTTGCTCATTAGTCGCAGGAATTCATACGGCTTCACAGAGGAAGGAATAACATTGACTATCTTAAAATTTAAGGAAGGACCCAGACCTCCACAAATTCAGGTGGCGGGGACCCTGTCTGATCTTGGCCAAGAGGCCCAAAGCTCCTCCCATGTCTGCTGGGGTTGTAACAGTTTCTGGATACCTCCCCTACTGTAGTGTTTTACAGATGGATTGCTAACAACCTCTTTAGTTAGGAAATCCAATGAAGGGAATTTGGGAGCATTAGCATTTAGAAGTTTAATCTTCAAGTGCTGTCACTGTGCATTACTACGTTCATAGTAAAAATGGAGTTGTAAAACTCATCGGCTTGGACACTGGGTTTCCAGTCTATTAGATTGCTTTCTGAATATAAATACAGTTATAGGATCTAATACAACTTATGTACAAATCCTCCTTAATAAGTAAAGATTGCACTGAGATATTTGGCTTGGGGTAGATTGAACGTGTCATATAGTGAGCTGTAAAATATATTTAAGGTAGAGAGGCATGGGTAGGAAATGTCTTTTGTGCTCTTAAAAAGTACTAGGTATACAAATATTTTAGAGCCAGAATTATAGGATGGGATAGATTTAAATCTTTTATGAAGCTGGACACACACACAAAAGTAACTTTAAATAAATGGTTTTTAAACATGAAGTACAGGCAGATATGTTACACTGACATTTAAATGACCACTGAGGTTTCTGCCAATTTTCTGTTCTCTGATTTATCCACTAATAGGGAGATTAAACTATAAATAGTGAAATCCAAATCATTTTTGTCCTTTCTCCGACAGCATATAATAAATGTGTTCCAGAGCTTGAGCTGCAGGACATGCTTTCTGATGAAATAATTATCTATTGTAATGAATAAGAGATCTGAAGCTAAGCTCCACATGTCTCGTACCAAACTGAACAGTAACAGGGTGTACTTATCACTGGTAGAGCCTCTCTAAATGCTCTGCCAGGAGGCCCGTTCTTCTCCCACCTGCTCAGGAACCTCTCTTCCTAACCCCACTTTACATGATTAGCCATCATAAGCAATTTCCCTTCATTATTTTTCTCCTTGATAGAGTAGTAAATATTTGCTCATGAATGAAGTAAATTGAATGTTCATGGCACTAGAGCTGAATAATTAAAGAAAAAGCATGAATTTTCCATTGGAACACTGAAAAGAACATCTTTTCTAATGGAACACTAATGGAACTTTTTTAGACAATAGGAGAGCTATTAACTCTGTATAGACCGATACAAATTTAAAATATAAGCCCTATACCATATAGCTCACCTATTTAAAGTGTATAATTCAAGGACTTTGGTATTTGCATAACAAAGTTTGCCTTTTGAAAATTCAGCAGTATTAATTACATTCACAGTGTTCTACAGCCGTCACCACTACTTCCAAAACTTTTGCATCACCCCAGAGACTCTAACCATTAAGCAATAACTCTCCCCAACCCACCAGCTGTACAACATGGGTTTTTATTTATGTTCTGGTATCTATAGATTAGGCCACTTTGGGGCATGTACAGTGGTTTTCACACCATTTTTTATGCCCACCTTGCCTGAGGGATAGGTACATTCCTCTCACTTGGCAGGGATTCTCATTGGGTTTGAGTGAGGGGAAGGCAGGGAGATGTTCCTCCATCAGAACCTTTGGGATCGAGGATTTTTAGAAGAGTTTTCTAGGTGATTCTGATCTGATATATGTCCTCCCTTGCAGGAAAGAGTGTCTCCTCATTCTTCTATGCCAGTTTATAAGTCACTGATCTAGGGGCCCCTGGCTGGCTCAGTCGTTGGAGCACGCAACTCTTGATCTCAGGGTTGTAAGTTTGAGCCCTGTGTTGAGTGTAGAGATTACTTAAAAATAAAATCTTAAAGTCACTGAGCTAATACAATACATACACCCATAGCCTAGGGCAATTAAAATCTTCCATTTCCTCATCTAGTGATTTGGGATCTTTAATTCCCACTCAGGGCTTTTTCAATGATATGAGGCAATGTTCTATAAACAATTCAATGTGAACATTCAAGAAAAGGGTTACAGTTTGTATCAGCAGCTCTCAGGCCTGCGTAGCCAACAGTCCCAACACTTGAGCAACAAAATTGTCATTTGGAGATGCAGAACATAAACTATAAAAGAATTTAGTATCAGACCCATCCAGACTGGACCTGGAATGTTCTAAATAATTCTTTTGGGATAGGTGGAGGTAGGGGTGGGAAGTTCACAAACTAATCAAATCACAGTACGTGAGGAAGCAGTTGCAGGAGTAGAGCGATGAGACATTTTAAGATCTGTAAAATTGATACACAGAAATGTAAATTTGGTCCTTTATAAGTTCTTACTGATTAGAGCACACATGTTCAGGTTTATAATATACCCAGTTTTAACTGTTCTCTTTTTATAACTCCTACTTTTCTTCTTTTTATGACTCCTGTAATTTTCTTTTGTTTTTGTTTTGTCTGTGGCTAATCTGTACCCAGACCTCTGTGGTTGGAACTAGCAGAGAAGGGTGCAGTTCTCTGCCTGAGATAGTGTGTGAAGGTAGAACATTCTCTTTCAATGAATTTCATAGCATGGAGATATCTCATTAGACTCCTTGTTCACATAATCATTTCTACTGGCTGTAACAGTTAGTAAATACATAAGAGCCAATATTCATTTTCATCCTGCTTTAACTATGGAATATGTCTCTGTTTACATGTACACCAGGGTTTCCCTCAGTATTTAAAGACCTAGATGAAGAAAATCATCCTGTTGGTATAAAATCATAGGATCAAAATTCTCCCTATTTTTTATTCCTGAAAATAAAATGGTGGGTTTCTGAATCTACAGCTAGAAAATTTCAAAATGGGTCATCACCCACCTCAGAAATTTAGATTTCAGGAAATGGATAGTGGCTCTGAAGTTTCATAACGTTTAATTATAGTTGTGTCTTGGAGGGCCTTTTTCCCTTCTCACAAGCCCAGAGGAGCTGCTGCTTGAGTCTGGTTCCCGGTCACGTTCATTGCATGCCTTCTGTGGAGTCCTGTCTGCTGAATGTGTCAACAGATGGGGAGTGGCATGCCTCCCTGGACAAATGCAGTGCGTTCCTCTTCTCCTGTTTCCTCTCCCCAGCTTTGGCATGTGGTACACATATCATTTCCTCATTGTCTTGAGCAAATACTTCTGTTCCATGTACTTCAATCCCCGGGGCGGGGGGTGGGGGGAGGTTTTCGGGTAGCACTCTTTGTCCCAGAATTGCTTACTGTAAAATGCTATTTAAGAGCTTAACATTGGTAAACTAAAATAGGGTCAGATAATTTTAGATAGGAGATTCTTTGGCTGTCCTGGGAAATAGGTAGTCCTTGAACATTTGCTTTTAAGAATCTTTATGAATGGTAAGTAAAGTGGCAAAACCCTAAAGCATAATCACTTTCTCCCCTTCACTTACTCCAACGCTATCTGTGTTTTGTTTGTTTAAAGAGGCGTAATTAAATGTTCTAGTATAAGGAGACAGTGAGGTAGAATTTAGACACACTCTGTGTATATCCTGTACCTCATGCCCTCAGAGTCACTCAAGAGCAAGGAAGTACAGTGTTTCAAGTTGAAAACTAATTATATGATCTCCTAAGGAAAATGACACTTCCCCATTACTTACTTCTACTCCAGTCACGTACTGTCCTGTTTTCAAGGCATCAGGGGGTCTGAGAGGCCATTACTGAATCCATCAGCTTCATTCCCTCTGCTCGACACTCTCAAGAGTAGCGCTGGGCCGGGAAGCGGCACCGCTGACCCGGGCCTTGCCTTTGTCCTCCAGAAGCAGCACCTGAGGTCCACTGTGACGCTTAGCCCGTCCCCTCATGCTTGGGATCCCCAGCTGCGCCAGCAGCGAGCCTGTCCGATGGTGCCCAGGGGGCAGTTTCTGCAGCTTCAGCACCAGCTGCTGCAGGCAGAGAGGATAAACGAGTGCCTGCAGGAGGAACTTGAAAACAGGACCTCCGAATCCAACACACCGCAGGTATGAGGCTCTTTCTTCTCTGCTGGTTAACTCGGCTCGAGGAATTTGGCCTGTTTGTGGGAAACTTCTAACCCGTTCCGAGGTGGGGATAGAAAACCGAAATCTGTCCCAAGCTCCACCTTACCTGTAGGACAAATCCACAGAACTGCAATGTCATTTTGGGGTTTGGTTCGGGTTTTTTGCAGTGATGTTCTTGTGCTCTCAGCTTCGAAGCTAGGTAACGAAGTGTTCTGGGTCTCCTTTGCACCTTCGTAATTGAAATATCAAGGTCACTTGAGCAGAGTGTACAGCTAACCAAACGTTTTTTGGACTTAACATTTGTCTGATGCCAAAAATATTACAGAATTCAAGTGCAAATGATCAAGTTTGAAAACCTCTTTTTAAGAAAAGAAACATCTTTTCCCCTTTCCTTTGAATTAGCATTATCCTAGCTCACTCCAGACACAATCTGATACTACCTGGGTTTTCAAATAGGTCTCTTAAGTGCTTCATTCATAGTCAAGCTTTTTCAGACGTCTCTCAACACTTTTTGCTTGCCCAATTTGTTTATTCAGAACTAGAAATAAAATTAAAAAATACTCCTTAATCTATATAATTCTAAATTAGTTCTGGCTTGGATGCTTTTCCTCTGTTGTCTCTCAGTTGACTTTTCAAAAGGAATTTCCCCACCTCCTTTTCTGTAATCTTCACAAAGTGCCTTTGCAATGTCAAATTAGCACCATAATTATACCCTGGAGCGATTCTGTCTTCCTCTTCTAGTAGTAGAGAGCTATGCTTTGTCATGATATGCTTCTGTCAGCTATGCTTTCAAACAAAAGCTTAAAATTATTTTTGTCTTTTGCACTTTAAAAATCCACGTTTTTGGAAGTTCCCACTCTTCCCCTTCGGTTTCCCAGTAGTAAAACTGTGCCGGTAGGGTGTTGAACAGATGCTTCAACAGTTCATTACAGAACTGAATTATAAAACCTAGACCTCAGTTTTTAAACAGACATTTTGAACCAAAGGATTAGGCGAAGATTTTATCCACTGCTTTCTCATACACATGGGTGTCCACTCCAACCGCCAATGTTTAAAAATAACCTTTTATTCCAATTACTTCAGGATTAGAAGGACAAAAACTTAAGATTTTTATACTAAAAAAAAAAATTCTCCAGCCGTCGGCAGAGTGGACTGCTTATTGTTCTCACTAGAACAATAGAGTAGAGCCACTGCTAACTGGCTGTGTTAACTGAGTGGACACGAATATAAAGATGACAGATTATTATTAGAATCCTTACCTTGCCTCTCTGTGTGGAGTGATGTGTATTTCTTCTGCCTCTGTGTTGCTTTGCTTGCAGATGCAGTGTTAATGTGTGTGCTTTTAAAAATTGTTTGCATTATAAATGTGTGAATTTAGACTCCTCCCAAAACATAATCTTGACATCAGGGTGAAGTGTACCACTTGCCTTCTTTCTCTAGGCCTTGCTACCGGAGCAGCGAGCAGTGCACGCAGATTCCTACAGAAGGATTGGGCACCTGTGAAAACTGGGCTGCTATTGCTGACATTTCTTATCCTGGCAGATACTCAGTGCACACACCCACACACGCCGCAAACACACACAGACATAAGCTGAAAAACCTTTTGGAATCAAGTGCTCTTTTAAATTATTATTAAGCCTTTGCAGTATTATGTCTCTTATTTATTAATGTAGAAATGACAGATTTTGTGAATCAAATTCACAAACTTCAGCTTGTTTTGAATCATTTTATTTATATCATTTAAAGAGTGTGGACTTGAGATTCTTAAAAGGATGTATTCTATTTTCTCATTCCATATGCTGTAACTATTTTTAACGAGAGGTACTACTTTTATATATGGAATTTGAAGAAAATTTGGGTTATTTATACTGTTTTGTATAAGGTGTATAATGCTTTTTTGACAGGAAAAAGGAAAATTTTGACAAAACAATAAAATAAATTTTAAATATACGACTGCCTTTGTTTTTCCTCTTTCCCCTTTTGCCGTGTTCTATGTTCTTTGAGTTATCAGTTATGGTTTTTTTGTTGTTGTTTTGTTTTGTTTTCAGGCAAGTAGAAATCAGGCATTTTCCATTTATGTTTGAACTTGAAAAAGCCATTAGAGCTTTTAAAATATCATATTTTTTAAACCTAGATGTGGTCAAGGCCTGATTTCTTGAGATTTACTTTCTGCATTAGACTTCTACCTACTACAGTTTTTGTCTTCAAATTAGTCACATGGTTTAGTTGCTTTAATTTGAGTAAATGCTGTTATTTTATCCCAACAAACGTTGGCTCTCAACCCATGTTTGGTCATTCTGCGTGCTTTTAAAAGGAGTAATAACATCAGCCATTAGCACCTCAGTTTTGCTTAAACATTTGAAGAACATTTTAAAACCTGAAATTCCTTATGTGGACATTTTAGTGGCCTGCTGGGAGGAGCAGTTGGTTGCACTAAGTCTCTCCCTGGGTCCTTGGGCTCTCCAAACCCCACACTAATCCTTAAATCCATCATTGTTGTGTGAGGAGGGAAGGAGCAGCCCAGGGTTGTCTTCTGTCCTATTATTTTATCTAGGAGTCGTATAGGGGGAGAGGATTCTTAATTTTAAATCTTTTATGATAAACCCATCCTCCAGTACCGATGTTCACTTTGCGCTGACAAGTCAAATTGGGAACCATTGACTACGGTAACTGGCAGGAAGATGCTGTTTGTAATGAGGAAAGGACCACTAACACACTCACAGTACCCAGCCTTTCACACAGGAGAAATGGACACGCACATTGCAGCTGATTGGAAATATTAGGCGATGCTGAGTAAACTCAGTTTTGTTTTATTCTTGAGAGGCCCCAGTCACAGATGAAAGGTTGATAACCATAGCTTAATTTACTTTGGAAACCTATCTTACTGATGCACACAGTCACTAAATTATGGGTTTTAAGAATATTGCTTTATCTCAGGGGAAGATGGTAACACAGGTAAGATTTTTTTTTTAATCTCTGATTCTTTCTCTGATAGGGTTTCTTTGCTACCATGCAACCCATGCGGTGTTCAGAACCCCCATTTCACCAGAAATCCACCCTTCCAGTTCCAAAGGCAAACATTTCCTGTCCTTTCTCTAGGTATCTTGTGGGAAAAATTACTAGTGTTTTCTTTCCAGTATGACATGATTTTCCAAAGATAATACCCTTTTTTGTTCTTCCCTTCAGGGAAACCAGGAGCACCTGGTAACGGTCATGGAGGAACGAATGATGGAAGTTGAAGAGAAACTGAAACTGGTGAAAAGGCTTCTTCAGGAGAAAGTGAATCAGCTCAAAGAACAAGTGAGCCTCCCAGGTCACCTCTACCCACCCACCTCACATCCCACTTTTAACTCCAGCTTTCCATTCCTTTATCGCCATTAACTCATTAACTTTTGTTGTCAAATAAAGGCAAATGCTACTACAAATGTATTTAGCAGAATTTAGGATTCACTCTCCCCCATACCACTCCAGAAGTATGAATTCTGTATTCTGCATTATTTTCCCAAAGCTCTTTTAAGGCAGGTTGGTCCACTATTTTAGTAATGTACGTTTGCTGACAGAGACTGACACGGACCTAACGAATTCATTCCTAACAAAGTTCTGTGGCTCAAATTTAATGTTTGTAGATTTTTTTTTATTTGCCCAAGACAGGAAATATTCTATTTAAATAAACGGAAAGTTTATTTTGGTAAGAAATTGGGGAAAATAAATAGAACTTTAGCTTTCCTGTTTGCAACAGCTATGATGACCTCAGAAAGTACTTATGGCTATAACCAAAAGGCTGTGCTCTGAATTAGAATAGGGACCCGGAATTCCAGGACCATTACACAGACTGGTCCTTTTCACCTGCTGGTGGCAGGTGGGGCCTGTGTTTGTTTATAAAGTATTTGTGTAACTACTCGTGACATGCAAAAAAAAAAAAAAGGACTACTTTATAGGAATATGTTGTAGCGCTTTGGAAACAGATTAAGAACTGGGGAGCCGGGAAAGAAATTGTCCAACTGGTTTTCTAGATTCATAAAAAGAAGAAGCCCAAGGGAAGGGCTTAATGCGGAGGTAGACTGAACTTTCCTTTGCCCAATGCCTTAAAATCACAAAATGGAAAGAAAGGAAAGTCTTACACAATAAGCACTTATTCAACCCTTTAATCACTCACTGATTCAAAACATAGCTACTATGTGCCAAGTCCTGTTCTAAGCACTAGAGAAATAGCCGAGCACAAAACAAAATCCTGCCCATGTGAAATGTAGTTCGTTTACGAGGTATCGAGCATTTTGCAAGGTGGTAATTTGAAAAATAAAGAAAAATGGAGTCTACTTCAGGAGAGGGGAACATAGAGAAGAAATATTTGATCCAACTCAGTAGTTTCAAGCAAGTTTCTGGAAGGCCTCTTAAACCAAGTCCTGATGCTGAGTAAGATTTGAAGAGATGAAGAAATGTGAGAAGGGCATTCTATGCTATGGGAACATCATGCAGTTAGGACAACATATGGGGTGTGGACCGCTACAAACATTTTGGCATTAACCGTTCATACTGTCCTGAAAGAAGCAGAAGAAACTAGAGCAATAGGGAGGAGTGGGCGGTAGAGAGCCTTAGGTGCTGAGCTGTGGAGTTTGCATTTCATTCTGTATGTAGGTGATGAAGAGCCATCAAAGTGTTTTTTAAAAGGAGGGAAGGAAGGGAGAGAGAGATGAAAAGTTGTCTTAGGCCAGTTCAGAGTAGGTTAGTATGTTACACCTGCAAGGCGTCTGGGTCCTCAGCTTCAGCGTCACTGTCTTTATCGTTGCCTTTTGAAATGCTAACAAGTTAGCTAGGCTTCAGTTCTTCATTCCCTAAACCTCTCTGTACTTGCAGATGCACTGGTTAAAACTGGGTGTAAAATGAGGCGTGAAGGGGGGATTGGAATACATTAATAGGAACCATAATAAAATTATCCCAAGGCTGATGACAAATTTTCCCAGCCCAACCTAGACTTTATCTTCTCTAACCCTAAAAATTAAAATATGTCTTCTAGACAAGCTCTACTCTGCAAAAGGGGAAGAGTTAAGGAAAAGTAACTGCCAAATCTTAGCTTTGTTGTATGTAATACATGGACCAAAGTTTAAAATAATCTGGAGGTTATAGCTATGAATGTTCTTAACAGATGCTTGAGCTTCCCAGAGTTAAAGTTCATACTTTATACCTCAAAAACTATAAACGTATTTTGATATTTTGTTAGAGAATGAAAAAGCAGTAACTAGATGGGAAAAGATTTTGATTTTGAGCCTTTAAATATCAGTGTTCTTTTTGTTAGTGACTTCCTAAAACATGCAAAGAAACAGCTTGGAATAAGTGGATTTGCTCTACTTGTATCCCTGATGCCAGGTCTGATGTTAAAACTGTGTTGTAAAATAAAAGAATGTAATTGATAGAAGTCGTTTGCCTTTATGAACAACTGTCCTAATGGCACCCCTTAATTACAGAAATGGAGTCAAGATGTTTCTGGTTCTGTTTCTAGCTCTGCAAGAATACTAAAGCAGATACAGTGGTGAAGGATTTGTATGTTGAAAATGCCCAGCTGTTGAAAGCTCTGGAAATGACTGAACAGCGGCAAAAAACAGCAGAGAAGAAAAATTACCTCCTAGAAGAGAAGATTGCCAGCCTCAGTAATATAGTCAGGAATCTGGCACCAGCACCACTGACTTCTACGCCTCCATTGAGGTCATAACCAAGCCAAAGGATACACTCGTATTTGTGCACTTGGTTAAAATGGATGGAACATTTCAGTAGGTTCTCTCAACTTTTTTTTTTTTTTAACCTTTAACGGTTTAAAGTTATGCTCAACCTAGAACTGCCAGCAATAGACCTGGAGTCTCCATTCATTATAATTAGTTTTTCTAAAGAGACTAAATTATTCCTAAGTTTTGAATTTTTAAAAAAGTATCCTAATAGCCACCAAAAAGGTAGATCATATGAACACAATGGAAGATTCTTAAAACCCCAGTTTTGAATGAGTTTAAAAAAAAAAATACTATGTACAAAGCTATGTGTCAATGCCAGATATTTAAAGTTGGAGATCCGATGACTGTTTGGGTCTTTATTTAAAAAACAAATGTATGTCTTCTTACATATTCAAATATGGAAAAGTCATTCTGTTTCTAATAATTTTGTTTCTTTGGTAACAGACTGTGGGCTCAATAACCACAAAGGTCAGAAAAGCCAGAGTCCTTAGTACTCTACCTTCTAATACCTGTGACAGTATTACCGCTCTCGATGTATTATAGATGCGAAACTGATTTATTCAACTGCACTGTTAACTAATGTTAAAACTGTACTTTCTTTAAACATTTTTTTTTCCTTCTATAGAAGTTTCATTCGGGGAGCTTATCTTCTAAAAAATGGATAAAGCCACGTTCTTAAAGCATTTGAACCATAGGGAAAGCACTGAACATATCACTTTGGAGTAAACAGCTATTCTTAGAAGAGAGATAAGCAAACCATGTGGGTTTCTCTCTCAAGTCTTGGAGTTCATGAACTTACATTTAGGGTTACTTCCAAGAACTCAGGGAACAATACTTTGAATGGTCTTCCTGAAACACTGTAGGGCCTCTTTAAGAATTTGAAAGGCATAAACCATGTGACCTTATTTGTCTTATATTTAGAGCTATCCTATGATTTTTATTTCTACATTTTTGATGAATATACTCTTCCGAAAATCCTTGATTTTAGAATTAAAAATTTATGGAAGAGTTATTTGCTTGTTTAACACAAGTTAAAATTTCCATGCTTCCTACCCTTCTAACACTTCAAATCTGATCATAAGAATTTCTTACTCTGGGGATACCTGGGTGACTCAGTCTGTTATTTGTCTGCCTTTGGCTCGGGTCCTGGGATCGAGTCCCACATCGGGCTCCCTGTTCAGTAGGGAGTCTACTTCTCCCTCTGAACCTCCCCGCTATCGTGCTCTCTGTCTCTCTCTCAAATAAATAAGATCTTAAAAAAAAAAAAAAGGAATTCCTTACTCTGATAAACACTGGCATGACCTCTGAGGTAAAAGAGTGCCAAGTAGGATTTTCCATTCAGTTCTCAAGACCGCACCTTTATAGAGCAGTCAAAATTTTTAGGATGGAAAATTATTTTCCCCCAAATCAAATCTTTGCTTCTTAGCCTACTTCAGCCAGCCAGCCATGGGTGGAGGACTTATGTTTAGGACACTAACAAAGCTCATTATAGTCACCTATTTGTTTTTGTGGAACAGCAAAGATAAGAAAAATTCACTCTGATGTATTCCTGTTGAGTTACAAGACAGGTAACAGCAAAATCACACACGGCTTTATGGGCAGGAACAAAAGATTCAAGAAAACTGCCTAAGAAGCTACATGATGTTTAAAAATCTCAACAAAATAATTTGCATCAAGCAACTTTCAGGTTCCTTGTGGCCAAACCATCTATTGGTCCCACCTGACAAGCTTAGGGGCCAACACAGAAGTCTTTACTACAAGAGCTCTGACAAGGCATGGGCAGATATCTGTGGGACTGGAATTCACACTCATGAAACAAACCTTTTCAGGTCTGGACAGCTCTTACTATCAGAAAGTCCTGATTTCCCCCTGGAAAAATAATTTTAATCCTTCCCTGTAATTACCCTTCAAAACATGTCACTCCTGCTATCATGCCTTCCCTAATCTTTTTTCCCAGTACAAATATTACTTGTAAACCCAACTATTTGTATGCCATTGGCTTTTTAACAGAGAATCTTGTTCACTTAAAGCTGTGGATAGACCTGGGCGACTAAGGTCATAAATAAACTATGCATCTGTGGTATATTTATGTGATATGCTTCAAGTTACTCAAGGTTACTACTATCAAAACTGAACACCAAGCAGATTTCTCAAATAACTGGTTTTAGCATGTGATCACATGTGTTGTATTTTTTGTTTTTTACATTATGAAAAGTGTAGGTTAATTTCTCAAAAATCTGTATTTATGTGTATATAAAATGCTGTTTAATGAATGTAAATACGACTTTCTGGGAAGTTTTAGAGTACATTTAGAATCCCTTTATCCAAAATCAAAATGCTGCTCAAATGAAAGTTAATTGAGTCAACATCTAGGTGCTTTATTTCTTGCTTTACTGCACTTATAAAAGGAAAAAAGATCAACATGAGAAATAGTTACCTTAAATTTATACATTTGTGCAGCAGTTTATTTTTGTAGCCTAGAGTGGGAATTTAACTGGCAATTTATAATAGCATTTACAGCTTTTAAAAAACCTTTTAAAAAGATTAAATTTGAACTTAAATGTTTAGGTGTGGCTTTCAGACTTTATAACAGCACTCTTTAAAATCACGAGTTATGTATTCTTTTATAGGCAGTTAGCTATTCGTTTATTAAAAGCACTGGTTAAACTATCTTTGGCTTAAGTTATTTAAATTAGTATGAGAAGATGGGATATTCATTTCAAGGAAAGAGTCAAGTTTGCCTTTGAGATAATATGTTACACTAAGACAAAGAAAATGTCACAAAACCTGCATTGTTCTATTTTGCTTTCTTCTGCATTTTAGAAGCCTGAATTCTTAAGTTCAAATTGTGAAAGGAGAAAAGTGGGGGGGGGGGTAGAACTGATCACAGTATTTATTTTTCTAAAACCTGGATTTTAAAACTATTTTAAATGTGAATCCTTCCCAGAAGCTTCAAATCCATTGCTTATATATTTAATCATAAGCATATTTTACATAAATAGATCACAAAGTCAACCTTTCAGGATATAGAAGGAGCTCTTATAGGTCTAGTGTGTCAATAATGTACAAATACCAGGTCAGGTATTATTATGAAGAATATTTTTTTTTAAGAATGAATAAAAAGCCCACTTTATGGTGGACTTTAACATATGGGAATGAATTTATTTTTTTTTCCTGAGTGAAGGAAGAGAGAAATATGTTGCTATTGTCAGCATCTTAAAGGTATTCCCTATCAAGGCAAGGCAAAGTGCTTTGTAATAGTATTAAGCAAGTCTTGTTTTGATTGGTTTACCTGTAATGGCTCATTGGAATGATACACAAGTAATGCCAAAAGCCAATCAAAGCCTAATAACCAAAGCGTTCCATATTTAAAGCTTATTTATTATATCATATTTGGACCTATTTGAACATCTCAACACTGTAAAATAGAAAACTGTTTTATGGCATATGGATAGCTGTTTAATAAAATTAACCTTTTATTTCTCAGTTTTGAATGATTTAACTTTATTCTTATGGGAAGACATTTTCATACCATGATTTAAGGGAACACTAATTTTGTTGGGGGGGGGACCCTGAGTTCATCAGAAGCCATCTATAGGATTCTTTTGAGATAAAAATTAATGTGTATGTGTTGATATCAACTTTGTATATTTCATCTTAGCCATTCTAAAAGGTCTTATTATGAGCTTAAAATGTAAATAAAGAATTTTGTAAACATGGCTCTTGTGTTCTATTAGCCCTAACTTTCATACAGTGCGAGTGTGTTCATCATTGGTCTTTAGAGTAAAAGCATCAAAATACTGCACTATCTTACAAATGCAGAATCTCTGCATCCACCCTAGACCTAATAAATCATATTCTTCATTTTATTTTTTTTTATTTTTAAAGATTTTATTTATTTGACACAGAGAGAGAGAGAGAGATCACAAGTAGGCAGAGAGCCAGGCAGAGAAAGAGGAGGAAGCAGGCTCCCGGTTGAGCAGGGAGCCCGATGTCGGCCTCGATCCCAGGACCCTGAGATCATGACCTGAGCCGAAGGCAGAGGCTTTAACCCACTGAGCCACCCAGGCGCCCCATATTCTTCATTTTAAGAAGATTCCCAAGTGATTTATATGTGATTCAGAGCACTGGAACTCCCATTTCTTTCACAGAATTGATGACTTTTACACCAGCAAGTTTGGAGTCCCTGTACCCTGTAGCGGTTCATAATTTACCTCCAGAATCCTAACTCAACCTTGGGTGAGGCCCTACTTGGGATTTGGGGTGCTTCGGAGGTGGCTTTGTTTCCTTTTGCCGTCTTTATGGGTGATTCAGACTTTCTTAGTTGAGCTGTTTATGAGTGATGAGATATATACAAGTATAGACATAAAAGCCTGAAATACATTAAGTCACTATGCTGAATACTGAAATGCAGAATGGAAATGTTGGCCAAACTAGACCCATCTCACAAGCCTTGTTTCATTATTTTCAAAGCTTTTATATCAATGTTACTCTGCCTTTAGGAGGAAAGAACTAAAATTATCCCCATTTTACAGATGAGTAAACTGAAACAGCAAAATTGTGACTTAAGTCCACGCAGCCAGCTAAAAAGGGCACTCAGGATTTAAGACCTTGATTGGTCTGTATTAATACATTGCAACACTTTCTCAGGTTCTACTTCCATCAAACAACATATAATGTGTTGACTGAATACCTACCATGCATACTATAAAGAAAAATGTAAATCATTCCTGGTTTTCCTTTTTTTTTTTTTAAGATTTTATTTATTTATTTGACACAGAGAGAGAGATTGCAAGTAGGCAGAGAGGCAGGCAGAGAGAGAGGAAGAAGCAGGCTCTCCGCAGAGCAGAGAGCCCGATGTGGGCCTCGATCCCAGGATCCTGAAATCATGACCTGAGCCGAAGGCAGAGGCTTTAACCTGCTGAGCCACCCAGGCGCCCCATTCCTGGTTTTCTGTTTATGACTGGATTGGGGGGTAGAGTAGTAAGATTTATTCACAAGAAAATTAGAAAAAATATAAAACCATACAGAAAATGGTTTAAGTTTTGTTGATGGATTCCGTACTATGGGCATTAGAATAAGGAAGATTAGCATCTTTGGGTGTTTTTTCTTTTTTAAGATTTTTACTTATTTGACAGAGTGAGAGAGACAGCACAAGTAGGGGGAGAGAGAGAAGCAAATTCTCCACTGAGCAGGGAGCCCGATGTGGGACTCAAACCTAGGACCCTGGGATCAGATGCTTAACCAACGAAGCCACCCAGGCATCCCGCATCTTCAGCTATTTTAATGAAAAATGGGGAAGGTTCTATACCCAGGGTGTTAAATGTAATTGTGTATGTACTTCATTGAGATTAGTGTAACCTGTTTGTTTTGTAGTCTCTTAATTCATCTTGCATTCAAAAAGTCACATTTTCCCTCTGATATTAATTTGATGTCCATTTTCCAATAATGGTTAGATTTCATCCAAAGGATCAGAATTTTGACCTAAAGTATATAAATTATCTATAATCTATTGATTAAAACTAATCTTTTGTCGCATGTGCAAACCAGGAAAAATGCTAACTTAAACATCTTTTTTAAAAAAATTAAAATTCCACAAAGGGGAAATGTAAAACTTAATCCGCGAAATGTCAGCTAAAGAGTAGGCAACCTGGGATGCCTGGCTAGCTCAGTCAGTAGAGTATTCGACTCTTCATCTCAGGGTCATGAGTTCCAGCCACACATTGGATATGGCTCTTACTTAAGGAAGAAAAAAAAAAGTAGGCAACCATGTAAAATAAAGCTAGATACACTTACGTTAAAATATTTAATTCTAAATGATTACATGATGTATGTTTCACCAGTTAAAGCAAAGTAAAAATCTGAACAGTCCTGGGCGCCTGGGTGGCTCAGTGGGTTAAAAGCCTCTGCCTTCGGCTCAGGTCATGATCTCAGGGTCCTGGGATGGAGGCCCGCATCGGGCTCCCTGCTCAGCAGGGAGCCTGCTTCCTCCTCTCTCTCTGTCTCCCTGTCTGCCTACTTGTAATCTCTCTCTCTCTCTCTGTGTCAAATAAATAAATAAAATCTTAAAAAAAAAAAAACCTGAACAGTCCTTACAGCCCAGATGAGCAGTCACCAACCATTTTTCTTTCCTGTTTGGAATTTTGTCTTCAAGATCTCAAGCAATACATAAGCACCAACCCAGGCCCAGGCACTAAGATGTTATCCAGTATTATAATGCTATGTACAATAAAAACAGTCAATGTTACAAAAAGATGCAAAAAACAAAACAAACAAACAAACAACAACAACAAAAAATCCAGCCTGTGGGAATGTCCTAAAGGAGACTAAAGAGACACGACAACTAAATGCAATACCTACTTCTAGGTTGGAATTCTGTATCAGAGAAGCCAACTGGAAATGGATGGTACAGTAGAATAGAGTATTATATCAATGTTAAATTTAATGAAGTTGATAATATGTTTATGTAAGGCTATATTCTAAGGGAAGACATACTAAAGTTTTTAGGAATAAAGAACCATAACGTATCCAACTTATTCACAAATTATTCAGAAACACAGAATTATACATACACACATACACACACACACACACACACACACACACGAACAGGGACACAGAGAGTAATGAAGCAATGGTGCCAAATGTGTGAAAACATTGGGAGGGGCTCCTGGGTGGCTTCGTCAGTTGAGTATCCGACTTTTGATTTTGGCTCAGGTTGTGATCTCAGGGTCATGGGATTGAGCCCCATGTTGGGCTCTGCACTCAGTGCGGAGTCTGCTTGTCTCTCTCTCCCTCTGCGCCCCCCCCATTCCCTTGCTTGCTCTCTCTCTCAAATAAATAAGTGGATAAATAAAATATTTTTTTTAAAAAACAGGGAAGGGTATGCAAGTATTTGTAACATTCCTGCAACCTTCTATAAATTTGCAATTATTTCCAAATAAAACATTTCTCTCTACAACATACAGATATTTACTAAATGTGGTAGAAACTTAACTTTAACTTTCCTTACCCTCACAGCAACTCTGGAGCATAGACGGTATTCCAATGGCAGAGAAGAGAAACTGACTAGAAACCATGTATGGCAGCCTATCCATGTGCCTGTGGTCTATTATGTAAAGTTTGGCAGATTCAGATATTTTTCCTATTTCCCTGGAAATAATAGAAAATGGAAAAACATGGGGAAGATAGAGGCATTTGGCAGAAGAGGTAAAAGCCAGAAGGAAGCAACAAAGGGGTTCATTAAGGTAAAAGAGAAATTGTTCAGGCAATTAATCCCCCCTCCAGATACCAAATGACAGTCCTTAAAGCAAGACGCAAGGGTCAGTAGGAGCTCAGGATAAACAGTGCGCCCTATCTCTTCACTTGGTAGCATGCAAATATTTATTTTTCCTGAGGTAGAAAACACACTTCATCCATGCCTACAAATGCTTGTACTCTCCTGCTACCGTAGGGAGGATGTGTCTCAAAGAGAAACTTGTGCCAGCTAGTTTAAATAAAAGGGGATTTACTGCAAGAAATCATATTTGTTTCATGGAACCAAAGGGCAGAAAATACCGGCAGACTTCATGAGGTATCAAATCAAAGACCTTTGGTACGCTCTCCTGCCACCCTGCCCCCATCTCTATTCTTATCTCTCATCACGTGGTCTCTTGTTTTTGTTTCTCGCTCTGCACCTATTTGGTGGGGGGGGACAGCAGCAGTGTTTTCCTGGCATCACCTTCCAGTTCAAATGCCCATCAGAGTTCAACAATTACTTCCAAGTCACAAATCAAATTCTTTAAGAATCTGGTTAGATTATGGAAAGACCCTTGCCTGGTCACTCAACTATGGACAGCAAGGGTCAGGGTTTTGGGGTATGGTACAAGCTGCAGAGGCCACATGAGACAGAATACTCTCATAGAAAAGGGGTTATGACGGATAGTGAGGGAAATTGGGGCTTAAGAGGTATAGACAGTGGATAAAAATGATTTTAAAGGTAGGATTTTGAAGACAGATTTTTCTGTTTACCCACATTTTTATGGAAGCTGATTCCAAGATAAGTGCCATTTTAAGATGCCACCTGGCGACAGAAGTAGCTGCTCACTACCATTCATGTTATTCTTATCCTTTGTCCTTGTTCCCTGCCCCAACCCCTTTGTCCAAATTCCTACATTTTCTCCAGTTATCACATACAGAGCTTCGTCAGGGTGTCCATGCAAGTCACAATGGGTATAATAAATACCACCTACTATAACCTATGTAAGCAGTGCAATCCTGTAACAATGTATTTAAAATATTGACAGGGAAGGCAAAAGTTAAAGGTCTTTTTAAAAATATAATTAAAGAAGATTTAAATTTTGCATTAAGACCATGCATAAAAGAAATTCTATTGAAGTTTTTCAAGATATTTTCCCTCACTCTCAAAATCTGGTGTAGGAGCCCCTCCTACATACTCACATAAGCACCCTGTGCATTTTCAGGTGAAGCTAGTACCACTCCGTGTAACTGCCTACTGACTTGTCTCATCACCATTAGACTTTTAAGATATTCCCAGTTCCCAATTCAATGCCTGAAAAAAATTGGTGCCCAATTAACACTCATTACATGAATGGGAAAGTGTATACATTTTTGAGTTTTCCATCCTATAATGGAACTGGGGCCCTCCCAGGAGAGTATTTATGGCAGTTGTCTTATGTATAAGATTTAATAGTGCTCTTCTCAGTTTTCAGTGTTTATTAAAAGGGCCAAAATTTTACAAATGTATTAGTAAGAAGTGGTAGGAAATTTTCCAAGTAATTTAAGGAAAAATAATCTTTCACGGGATAAAATCAAGTGCTATGTTCCAGCAATTGAAAGAATACATTTCCTTTCCAGGTCCATAAATCACAATCTAATAACTGACAAAAAGCAGTAAAAGCTCATGACATTTACTTAGATTAATGGCTTGTAAGAGTATAACAAGTTAAATATCACTTTTTCTAAAGAAAGGGGCAAAATTCTAGTGATTCTTTTTGATAGAGATAATGTGCTTAAATTACCTCACATAATGTTATAATTGTTTAATCTTTGCTATTCAACAAATTGCAGCATTCTCATTTTTCTGGTAAAAGCAAAAACTGAAAGGTTGGTTCTTATTCTGCTTGCATGCAAAGGGGTCAGCCTTTGCCTCAAGGTTTGTGCCTGGCTGTGATTTAAATGTCTTCCCACAATAAACTGTCACCCACCTGCCTGAACCTAGCAAACCCATGATGCAAGAAGACAGTCTCTGCCCACCCACTTCTTTATTTCTATTCTTCTGCTTATTAGTACTTTAAAATGAAGGTAGACAAGGACCAGGACCACTTCAGAACAATTCATTAAAATTGTCTCCCAAAATGAAAAATAACTTTGCATCTTCTTAAATTCAAAGATGATACATATTTTAAAGGAATATTTAAAACATTTTTTAGGGGTGGCTGGGTTAAGCGTCTGCCTTTGGCTAATATCATGATCCCAAGGTCCTGGGATCAATCTCTGCATCGAGCTCCCTGCTCAGCAGGGAGTCTGCTTCTCCCTCTCCTGTGTTTGTGGTCTCTCAAGTAAATAAGTCTTTTAAAAAAAATTTTAAAGCACTATAAAGTAAAAATTACCCCAAATCCTAACACCCAGTATAAGCCACTGTTAACACTTTGGTAAAATCTCTTCCGGACATAATTTTATGCACACATTCAGAGTTACACAATTTTATGTAAAGGACAGCATATACATACATCTGTATACACATATACATACACATACACACATGCATATATATGGTGTGCTCCATAATTCTACGTAACAAATGTCACAGTATTTTCCATAGGTAGTGTAAGTCTAACTTCAAGTTCCTCAATCTGTCAGTGATTGGTATTAATTGGATGGTCTTCCTCCTTTTTAAGATTGTACAAGAATGCCATCTACTAACATTTAGGCTACTACCCTCCATTACGCCCATTTATTACAGAATTTAACACCTGGATCATTACTTTGTTGATAACTATTCCTGTTATTCTTGGTGACTTCAATTCCATATAAAGGACAAGAGTCCAAGGGAGTTAAAAAGTTTAGGTGGCAATTCTTTTGAGAAGTTGGGCTGTGAAAAGGAGGAGAGTAGAAGGTAGATTTGGCCCACAGAGAAGACAAGACCTGTTTTAAGATAAGTTTGATATTTAAGTATCTCCTGAGTCTAAAGAACATCAGACAAGTAAGTGAGAGTAGAAAAGGAGGGAATACTAGATAAATTGGTCATGATAAAGGGACAAAAAAGAGCAAGGGGGTTGAAGGTACATCCAGGGTAAATGTTTAGGGAAGAAGCACAGAATGTAAGCTAGGTGAAGAGAGCAGTAGGGACAAGAGTTGGATGTGGGTAAATAATTGACATATATTGAAAAGTAGTAGAGTCAGTGTTTGGGGGTGAAGACTTTTTGAAGGGAGGATGCTAAAACAGATGAGTAGAAAGGTACAACGTGGTGGTTAAAGAGTGGGATATTAAAAGAATTTCTGAGGTAGTACACATAAGGGTCATAAAGTGGGGAGAGGAAAAGATCAAGAGAAATGAAGAGATCAAGGACCTGAAAGGCCAAGGTTTGGGGTTGCTTTCCTGTCAGATGTCTGTTCCCATCATTTCACCAAAACTGCACTTCCCAAGGTCTCTAGGAACCTCTTCAAGTTGCCCCATTACAAACTGTACTTGACAAAGCCTCCAAAATTAGTCCTTCTAAAACAAAACCATAGGCCACACTAAAAATTAAACATCACACTTTTGTTTAAAGTCTTTCAGTGTTTCCCCACATCCTCAAGCTCCTGCTTTAACTGGCTCACATGTAGGCCCTTCATGCTCAGAACTTAACTTCCCACCCTTGCCCACTGTCCCCCATGCCCCACAATTCAGCCATACTAAACTTTGGTCAACTTCCCCAAGAACAAGGCTGTCTCTTGCTGTGCTGTGTCTATGTATTGAGTACAGAGAGGAAGGCAGAACAAACAGTTGTCTCTAGTTAACCATTCCTGCCTCTTCCTTAAAGCATGGATGTTGAAATTAAACAATGCATGGAATTACCCAAAGTTATGACTATATTCCGTAGCCTCTTCTGTAGCTGGCTATGGCCATGTGACTAGGTTTTGGCCACTGAAACGTAAGAAGTCCGAGAAGATGTCTTAAAGGGATGAGCTATACCTTTCTTTGTGCCTTCTTTGCTCCTACTATTTGGAGTAAAGATGATGACTAGAGATCTAGCAGTTATTTTAGACCATGAAACTGAGGGCCTCATCCTACATATGGAAGAGCAGGTTGCTCGAAAAGGCTAATATCTCTGACATATTCATGCAGTTGTCCTGTGAGGCCTGAATCGAATCCATCTGCAATGGAATATTATTCAGCCATAAAAAGAAGGAAATCTTGCCATTTGTGACAACATGGGTAGACTTTGAGGACATTATGTTAAGTGAAATAAGTCAGAGAAAGACAAATACAATAGGATTTCATTTATATGTAGAATTTAAAACCAAAAAGCAAGCTCATACATACAGAGAATAGATTGGTGGTTTCCAGAGGCAAGGGGTGGGGAGGACAAAAAAAGATATAGGGGGTCAAAAAGTACAAATTTCCAGTGATAAAATATGTAACTCATGGGAATATAATTCCAACATGGTGACTATAATTAATAATATAGCATTGCATATTTGAAATTTGCTAAGAGAGTAGATCTTAAAAGTTCTCATCACAAAAAGCAAACTTTGTAACTATGGATGGTGATGGACATTACCTGACTGAATTTATAAAACTGAATTTATAAGGGAGATCATTTCAAATGCATATAAATAATGAATTGTTATATTGTATACCTAAAACTAATATGATGTTATGTCAATTTTACTTCAATAAAAAACCACTGAAGACTTCAAAAAGTTTTGTTTATGTGGATTATGTTGATTCATATCAAACATTGGAAATTAAGACTAAGAAATTTATTTTTAAAAATCTCTGGACATCTTTACATAAAAGGAATGAATTTTTTAAACCATTGTTAATTTAGATTTTGTGGTCACATGCAGCCAAACATAATCCCAATGGAGATCAGAAGGTGATTGTACATTGAGATGGCGTGGTGTGGTCTTGACCTTCTAACTTGAACCTAGAGAAGATGTAAGATGCATGCCAATCTGGGGAAGATGGAGAAGAGCAAGAAAGGTAGACTTTAATTCCATAGTAGCTTTCCTAGAGAGAAAAGGGTTAATTTTATTTTAAAGGTCACCTACCTACTAGAGAAGGACAAAAGTGGAATCCTGAGAGAGAGAAAAGCAGCAGGCTACAGTGTTGGAACCAAATTAAGTGCAGTTTTATTTTTACATGGACATCCAATGTGACAGTCTCTAGATTCTACTTTTCAAGTAGTACTAACTCGGTGGCACATTGACCCTGAAATAAGATTGTCTTAGCCTCACTGAACAAAAGGCAGAACTAGATAATCACACACATGGTATTGGAGGGGTGGCCTTCTGGCACTACTTCTCTAACACTTGGAGTGAATACATGAAATTAGGGTCTTCAGAAGAGAAGCCATGAGGTTTTTGCCCACAGATAGCAGTAACATCAGGACATAGACACAAGGAAGTTTTTTACATATTTTCTCACCTACATAGGAATAGTCACTCACAATGAGGATCTGAAATGAAGAGGAGTTCCAAATAGGTAGAGAATACACTAAAAGAGCATCTTTGAAGATCCCTTCTGAAAAAAATCACTTAAACTTTTTCTTATTTTCTAAGAACACTAAGTCTATCAAAAATAACTAGTAGGAACACAATAGTCCAAAAATTGCAGGATGCAGCAAAAGCAGTTTTAAAAGGGAACTTTATAGCAATCCAAGTCTCCCTAAAGAAACAAGAAAAATCTCAATCTAACCTTACACCCAAAAGTCCAAAGTTAGCAGAAAGGAGAAAATAATAAAGATCTTGGAGGGAATAAATGAGGATATATAAATAAAAACAATAGAAAACATCAATGAAAGCAGGTGCAGGTTGTTTGGTAAAACTTTGGCCAGACTCAAGGAAAAGAGATGGAGGACCTAAATAAATAAAATCAGAAATACATGAGCGGTAACAACAAATACCATAGAAATACCAAAGATAAGAGACTACTACAAAAAATTATAAGCCAACAAATTAGGCAATCTAGAAGAAATGGATAAATTCCTAGAAATATGTAATCTTCCAAAATTGCATATAGAATCAGGAAGAAGTAGAAAATATGAACAGTCCAATTATGAATAAAGAAACTGAATTGATGATGGAAATGATACCATCAAAATGACCAGATGGATTTACAGGCAGATTCTACCACACATTTAAAGAAAAATCATTATCTATTCTTCTTCAACTATTGCAAAAAAATAGAAGAGGAAGGAAAACTTCCAAACACATTCTATGAGGCCAAAAGTACCCTGATAACAAAATCAGACAGGGAAAATCACCTCCCCCCAAAAAACTACAGGCCAATATCCACTATGAACACAGATGCAAAAATCCTCAAAAATATTAACAAACAGAATCTAACAATTCATTAAAAGGATTATTCACCATGATCAATGGGGTTTATTCAATAGTTCATTATCTGCAAGTCAATCAAAGTAGTACACAACATTAACAAAATGAAGGATTAAAAAAAATCATGTATGATCAACTCAACTGATGCAGAAAAAGCATTTGACAAAATTCCACATCGTTCATGATAAAAACTCAACAAAGTGGGTTTAAAGAGAACATACCCCAACATAATAAAGGCCATATATGACAAACCCAGAGTAACATCACACTCAATGGTGAAAAATTAAAAGCTTTCCCTCCAAGGTCAAGAACAAGACAAGGATGTTCTCTCTTACCACTTTTATTCAACATAGTACTAGAGGTCCTAGCAACAGCAATCAGACAAGAAAAATAAAAGGCATCCAAAGTGGTGAGAAAGAAAGAAAACTTTCACTATTTGCAGAGGACATAGGATTATATACAGAAAGCCCTAGAGACTCCACCAAAGAACTTTGAGAACAAATGAATTCAATAAAATTTCAAGATATAAAATTAATATACAGAATTCTATTTCATTTCTATATGTTAATAATGAAGTCACAGAAAGAAAACAATTTCATTGACAATTGTGCCAAAAATAATAAAATATTAGAAATACTTAACCAAGGAGGTAAGAGACCTGTACTCTGAAGACTATAAAACACCAGTGAAAGAAATTGAAGATGACACAGACAAATGGAAAGATATTCCAGGCTCATAGGTTAGAAGAACAAACATTGTTAAAATGTCCATACTACCCAAAGCAATCTACACATTCAATATAATCCCTATCAAACTAGAACAAATAATTCTGATATTTGTATGGAATCACAGAAGACCCTGAATAGCCAAAACAATCTTGAAAAAGAACAGAACTGGAGGTATCACAATCCTAGATTTCAAGATGAACGGCAAAAGCTATAGTAATCAAAATAATATGGTACTGGCACAAAAACAGATGCAGAAATCAACAGAACAGAGTAGAAAGTCCAGAAATACACCCATGATTTTATGGTCAATTAATGTATGCCAAAGGAGACAAGAATATGCAATGATGAAAAGACAGTCTCTTCAATAAATGCTGCTGAGAAAACTGGACAGCCACATACAAAAGAAAGAAACTGGACCACTTTCTTACACCAAACACAAAAATAAATCCAAAATGGATTAAAGACCTAAATGTAAGACTAGAAACCATAAAAGTCCTAGAAGAAAATACATGATAATCTCTTTGATATTGGCCATCTTCTTTTTCTAGATCTATCTCCCGAGGCAAGGGAAACAAAAGTGAAAATAAACTATTGGGACTATATCAAAATAAAAAGGTTTTGCACAGTGAAGAAAGCTCAACAAAACTTAAAGGCAACCTACTGAATGGGAGAAGGTATTTGCAAATGATTTATCCTGTAAGGGGTTAATATACAAAATATGTAAAGAACTTAAACAATTCAACATAAAAAAACCCTAAATAATCCAATTAAAAATGGGCAGAGGACCTGAATAGACATTTTTCCAAAGATGACATATAGATGGCAAACAGACACATGAAAAGATGTTCAACATCACTAATCATCAGGGAAATGCAAAACAAAACCACAAGAACAGTGCCTGCGTGGCAAAGTCAGTTAGGTGTCCGACTCTTGGTTTCAACTCAGGTGATGATCTCATGGTTGTGGGATCAGTCCTGCATCTGGCTCCTAGCTCACCAGGAGTCTGCTTGAAAGGTTCTCTCCCTCTGCTCCTCCCCCTGCTTGCTTTCGCTTTCTCTTTCTCAAAATAAATAAATCTTTAAAAACACAATGATATATCATCTTACATCTGTCAGAATGGCTAGTATAAAAAAAAAACCCAAGAAATAACAAGTATTGGTGAGGACGTGGAGAAAAAGGAATCCTTGTGCGCTTCTGGGGGAATGTAAATTGACACAGTCATTCTAAAAAACAGTGTGGAGTTTCCTCAAAATATTGAAAATAGAAATACCATATGATCCAGTAATTCCGCTACTGGGTATTTGCCTAAAGAAAACAAAAACACTAATTCAAAAAGATATACACACCCCTATGTTTATTGCAGCATTACTTACAATAGCCAAGATACGGAAGCAACACACGTGCCCATCCATAGATGAATAAATATGTGGTATGTATATATACAAAAGAATATTATTCAGCCATACAAATGAGTGATATCTTGTCATTTGCAACAATACAGATAGACCTTGAGGGTATCATGCTAAGTGAAATAAGTCAGACAGAGAAAGACAAATACCATATGATTTCACTGACATGTGGAATCTGAAAAACAAAAAAAGCAGAAATAGACTGATAAATACAGAGAACAAACTGGTGGTTTCCAGAGGGGAGGGCTGAGGGCATGGGCAAAAGGAAGTAAAGAAGTGGGAAGTACAGGTTTCTGGTTTAAAGCAAAAAAAGTGGATTTTCATTTCACTTTTGTCCCCCAGGTCAACATCTCCCACCTCCCCAGGGCCACTTTATTGGCTGAGAGATTGTTCCTTGAAATCTATAAATGAGACAAGAATGCTGTGTATGTTTTTCTTTAAGACACTTTCTCCTAGCTCTGACACCACAGATCTCAGCTCATCACTACTAATTGACCAAGAGGCCAATCCTAAGTAGGAGGCTATAATTAAAACTAGACTAGCCACTCCTTGTTATAGTCATCTGCTTAACAGGGTTCCACATAATGCTACTTTTCTTTCCCCTAGTACAAAGACTTCTCTTCTTGGCAGAGAAGACAGAAACCATATAGGCATATGACACTATCATTTGTGCATCTCCTCTTCAAGTGCCCAATTTCTCAGATCATAAATTTTTAAGAAATTCTCTGTCTTTAGCATATTTGCAAGTCCAGGCTCATTTAAAAAATTCTTGGTACTATTGGAGTGCATGGGTGGCTCATTCAGTTGAGCATTTGATTCTTGGTCTCAGTTCAGGTCTTGATCTCAGAGTCATTAGTTCAAGTTCCTCACTGGGTTCCACGCTGTGGGTGGAGCCTACTTAAAAAATTTTTTGTGTACATTATTCCTACATAGGCCTATGTGACATTTATATATTCTTACTTGATTACAGACCTATCTTTTCATCTTTTGTACAATTTTTTAACACCTGAGCTCAAGGAAAATCTCTCTATTAAGCCATTCAAGATTTAAATAGTTCTTCTCTTACTTTCTTTGAAAATACTTGCATTTGTAGTTTCAGATTTTGAGAGTTTGTGATTCTTTTTTATTCCTTTTTCTCTCCAAGATTTCATACCATATAACCCTGCTCTTCGAATTTTGTGAAATATACTTTTTACTGTCTTGGCAATACATTTGATCATGTCCAAATTTTCTCTCCTTAACTATTAGAATTCTTTCTCTAACATCAAGTCAGTTATCCTGGTTCCCATCACTGGATTTTGCCAATAATTCCTTTTTATTACTTGGAATTAAGTACAGAGTAGCAGTTCCTCTACTTGTTGCTTCTGTCTTCTTGGTAATTTTAACCATTGGTGGAACATTTCTTTTGGTCATCTAACATGGACCAAATACTATCACTGTCATTACATTGTTTTTATTTTCAGAGGTCATAATAAGTATTTATATATTTTTTCAGATGAAAAAATGAAGATTCAAAGAAATAAAGTAACTTAATATTTTACTTATTTGATCTTATATTATGTACAATATATTATTCTAGAAGTTAGAAATATGAACAAACACAAAGTCCTTGGAATTTTTTAATATTGCAGGAAAGAGACAAACTGGCAGAAGATAGCTTCACAAAAACTGAAGAGTAGGTGGGTGGTCCAGACAGTAATATCGGAAAATATCAGAAGATTTCATGTTACCTGACAAAATGGATGTCTACTATAAATTTGATGACTGGAATTTATAAGGAACACAAACTAAGGGCACATTGGAGAGAGGAACATGGAGTCTAGAGTTTCAGAAATTTTCACCACAGTAAGGACAGAGTCAGGAATTTCTCATTCAGCTTCTTACTATAAGCTATCAGGAAGCCTGCTTCTTCTCTCCCACTCCCCCTGCTTGTGTTCCCTCTCTCGCTGTCTCTCTCTGTCAAATGAAAAAATAAAATCTTTAAAAAAGCAGCAGCAGCAGCTGCTATCATGGGAGCACCTGAGTGACTCAGTTGGTTAAGCAGCTGCCTTCAGCTCAGGTCCCTATCCCAGGATCCGGGGACTGAGTGCCACATCGAGCGCCCTGCTCTGCGGGGAGCCTGTTTCTCCCTCTGCCTGTTGCTTCCCATGCTTGTGCTCTCTCTCTCTGTCAAATGAATAAATAAAATCTTTTTAAAAATAAAAATAAGAGAAACTATTTAGGTACAATTAGTTGTAGCAAAGTGGTTTAGCACATTTAGTTAGAAAATTCTAGGATGGAGAAAATTCTGAATTTAAATTCTGACCATGTCACCTACTGCTTTTATAGATTTTAAGGAGTTAATACTTAAGCTCTCAGACCTTGATTTCCTGCATTTGTAAAGTGGGAATAATAATGTTAATCTTTTAAGACTTGTGAGGTCACATTAAGATATATTTAGCATATACCTGACATAATGAAAGTTAAATATGTATCAGCAGTTTTCAGTGTAGTCCATCCCCAAGATCCATTTGAGGGGGTTCTTGAGGTTAAATGATGCATTTCTTAATAATACTTTATTTGCCTTTTTAACTATGGTGACATTTGCACTGACTGTGTAAAAGCAATGGTGGGTTAAAACTTTTGGCATCTTAGTATGAATCAAAACAGTGGCACCAAACTATACTATATTAACAGTCATTATAATTTTCTCTACTGGGGTGCCTGGGTGGGTCAGTCATTGAGTGTTTGCCTTCAGCTCAGGTCATGATCCCGGGATCCTGGGATTGAACCCCACATCGGGTCTCTGATTGCTGGGAAGCCTGCTTGTCCCTCTTGCACTCCCCTTGCTTATATTTCTTCTCTCACTGTCTCTCTCTCTGTGTCAAATAAATAAATAAAACCTCTAAAAAAATTTTTTTTCTCTACCACATACTCTCAGTGCTGGAGGGGTAAAAGGCAGTTTCAGTTAGGATTTCCTCAATCTTTGAAGAAGCAATAAAAACTTAATTTTATCCAAACTTGACCCTTCCATATACATCTTTTTAATATTCTGTGCAGTGAAATAGGAAGTACCTATAAAAAACTTCCCCATACCAAAAAACGGTTATCTCAATGAAAAGAACTTATGTGATTCCTTGAGTATGTGAAACTAAATGCTTTTTTCATGAAACACAATGTTTACCTAAAAGAATGATGGGCATCAATAACAAAACAATTCAATTAAAAAATGAGCAAAGTACCCAGAATAGACATTTTTCCAAAGAAAATATTCAAATGGCTAACAGTTAAATGAAAAGGCACTCAATCTTACTAATCATCACAGAAATGCAAATCAAAATCATAATGAAGCAGAGATGATGTCAACATCAATTTATGACAAAAACGCTCTCTAAAACAAGTACAGAGGGAGCGTACATCAACATAGTGAAAGCCATAGATAACAAGTTCACAGCTACCATCATACTCAACGGTGAAAAGTCACAAACTTTCCTCTAAGATTAGGAACAAAACAGGGATGCCACTTTTCAACATGGTATTAGAAGTCCTAGCAGAGCAAATAGGCAAAATAAGAAACAAGTAAGAAATAAAAAGCAGCCAAATTGGAAAGGAAAGTACAACTATTTGCAGAGAACATGATATAGAAAACCCTAAGTATTACACAAAAAACTTACAACTAATAAATTAATTCAGAAAAGTTGCAGGACACAATACACAAAAATCTGTTGGTGTCTCTACACTAATAACAGACTTTCAGAAAGTGAAATTAAGAAAACAATCCCAATTACATCAAAAATAATAAAATATCTAGAAATAAATTAAACCAAGGAGGTGAAAGGTCTGTACACTGAACACTAGAAGACACTGATTTTTTAAAAAATCGAATACAAGACAAATAAGTAAAAAGATATTCCATGCTGATGGATTGGAAGAGTATTATTAAAATGTCTATACTACCCAAAGCAATCTACAAATTCAATGCAATCCCTATCAAAATCCCAATGGCATTTTTCACAAAAGTAAAACAAACAATCCCAAAATTTGTATGAAACGAAAAAGACCACAAATAAAGCAATCTTGAGAAAGAACAACAAAGTTGGAAGCATCATGCTCTCTGATTTTGAACTATATTACAAAGCTAGTCAATACAATATGGTAATGGCATAAAGACACATAGATCAGTGTAACAGAACAGAGTCCAGAAATAAACCCACACATATGTGGTCAATTAATTCATAACAAGGAGTCAAGAATATTAGCTCTTCAGTAAATGGTACAGGAAAATTGGAGCCACATGTTAAAGAACAAAATGGGACCACTACCTTACACCATATACAAAAAATCATCTCAAAATGGATTAAAAACTTGAACATAAGATCATAAAATTCCTAGAAGTAAATGAGAGATAAGCTCCTTGAATCAGTCTTGGTGATGATTTTTTGAGTATGACACCAAAAGCAAAAGTAAGAAAAGTAAAAATAAACAAGTAGAACTACATCAAACTATAAAGCTCCTGCACAGCAAAGAAAATCAACAAAATGAAAAGGAAACTTAATGAGAGAAAAATAATTGAAAATGATTTATCTGACAAGGGGCTAATATTCAAAATATATAAAGAACTCCTACAACTCAATACAAAAACCAAAGCCGAAATTTGAAAATGAGAACTATTTTTTTTTTACAATTAACATGTTATAGGATTTCTACAGCTAGAACTTGTTTTTCTTCCTTTTAGAGACCTAATGGCAAAAGAGAAATCTAGAAAGACAACCAAAATGACCAAGATTTTGGGAATTCTATTGCATGAGAATTGACCCAATTTAACTGAAATCCCACATTTTATGTGGCAAGGGTTTAATGAAATGTCAGTAATATTAGTCACAATATATTAAGTGACTACTAATTGCCAGACACCAAATAGAGGTAAATAAGTTATGTAATTGAGATTTCAAAGTAAAATAAAATAAAAATAAAAGATAGCAAAAGATCTTAATAGACATTTTTCCAAAGAAGACATTGGATAACCAGCAGGTACAGGAAAAGATTAAATTCTTATAATTAATCACAAGGGAAATGCAAGTCAAAATCATAGTATCACCTCACCTGTTAGAATACAGACCTCCCTCCGCCCAACACACACAGTAATATTATTCAGCCATAAGGAAGAATGAAATGTTGCCACCTGTGACAACATGGGCAGACCTTGGGGCATTGTACTGTGAAGTGAGTCAGATAGAGAAAGACAGGCTGTATTTTTTCTCTCATATGTGGAATCTTAGTGGGGAGGAACAGATGGGTGGTTCCAAGAGGCAGGGGGTGAGGGTCAGAGAAATGAGTGAATGGTTTCTGTTTTTGTTATGTTTTAAAATAAATTTAAAAAATTTTTAGAAACACCATGAGGTATCACCTCCCACTTGTTAGAATGGTTATCATCAAAAAGACAATAGTAAAGGTATGCAAAGATATGGAGAAAAGAGAACACTGTGCACTGCTGATGGGGATATAAATTGGTACAGTCATTCTGAAAAACAATACAGAGGTTCCTTAAAAAATTAAAACTAGATGGAACAGAAGAACCAAAACAGGAGTTAGAAAAGTAGGAAGCACAAAAGCAGTAAAATCAAGTGTTATCTATAAAACTCAGTCAAGAGATTCACAAAATAAAAGGATGTAAAGTATGAAACCACATACCTAAAACATGGGGAGAGGGGGAAGAAAAAATTCAGTGCTTTTATATACATTAACATAAATATATAGAAACAGAGATGCCTGGGTGGCTTCCCCTTGAGTCGTCAGGGTCCTGGGATCGAGTCCCACATTGGGCTCCTTGCTTAGCCAGGAGCTTGCTTCTCCCTCTGCCTTGGCCTGCCACTCCCCCTGCTTGTGCTAACAAATAAAATCTCTAAAATATATATAGAAACATATATATAAATATATATAGAAATGTACATACATATAATTTTGAGAGAGAGAGGGTGTGGGGACGGAAGGGTAGAGGGAGAAAGAGAATCTTAAGCAGACTCCACATCCAGCATGGAGCCCGATGCAGGGTTTGGGACCATGACCGTGAGATCATGACCTGAGCCAAAAATCAAGAGTTGGACACCTAACCCAGTGAGACATCCACGTGCCCCGATATTAAAATATTTTTTATTTCAAGTTTTTATTTAAATTCTAGTTAGTTAACATATATGGTAAAAATTGGTTTCAGGTGTAGAATTTAGTGATTCATCACTTACATATAATACCCTGTGCTCATAACAAGCACATTCTTTAATGTCCATCACCCATTTAGCCCATCTCCCACCCACTTCTCTACATCAACTCTCAGTTTGTTCTCTATGGCTGAGTCTCTTATGGTTTGCTTCCCGCTCTCTTTTTTTTCCCTTCCTCTATGTTCATCTGTTTTGTTTTTTAAATTCTACATTAGTGAAATTATATGGTATCTGCCTTTCTGACTTATTTTGCTTAGCATTATACATTCTACCTCCATCTGTGTCATTGCAAATGGCAAGATTTCATTATTTTTTGATGGCTGAGTAATATTCCATTGTATATATACCACATCTCCTTTATCCATTTATCAGTTGATGGATACCTGGGCTCTTTCCATAATTTAGCTATTGTTGATAATGCTGCTATAAAAATGTGCCCATTTGAATCATATCTTCATATCCTCGGGTAAATAGTACAATTGCTGGGTTGTAGGATAGTTGTATTTTTAACTTTCTGAGGAACCTCCACACTGTTTTCCAGAGTGGTGACACTAGTTTGCATTCCCACCAACAGTGTAAGAGTTCCCCTTTCTCTATATGCTCACCAATATCTGTTGTTTGTGTTCATTTTAGCCATTCAGACAGATAGGTGGTGGCATCTCATGTGGTTTTGATTTGTATCTCCCTGATGATGAGTGATGTTGATCATCTTTTCATGTGTCTATTAGCCATCTGAATGTCTTCTCTGGAAAAATATCTATTCATGTCATCAGTTCATTCCTTAACTGGATTAGTTGTTTTGGGGAAGTTGAATTTGACAAATTCTTTACAGATTTTAGATACTAACCTTTCATCAAATACATCATTTGCAAATATCTTCTCCCATTCCACAGGCTGACTTTTAGTTTTATTGTTTCCTTCGCTATGCAGAAGCTTTTTATCTTGATCAAGTCCCAGTAGTTCATTTTTATGTTTGTTTCCCTTGCCTCAGGCAATGTTTCTAGTAAGAAGTTGCTGTAGCTAATGTCAAAGAGGTTGCTGCCTTTGTTCTATAAGATTTCTCAGTTTTCTGTCTCACATTTAGGTCTTTCATCCATTTTAAACTTATTTTTGTGTATGGTGTAAAAAAGTGGTCCAGTTTCACTCTTCTGCATATGACTGTGCAATTTTCCCAACACGATTTGTTGAAGAGACTGTTTTTCATTCTTTTTTTTTTTTAAGATTTTATTTGACACAGAGAGAGTGAGCTCACAAGCAGACAGAGCGGCAGACAGAGGGAGAAGCAGGCTCCCCACTGAGCAGAGAGTCCGATGTGGGGCTTGATCCCAAACCCCGGGATCAAGACCTAGCCTAAGGCAGACACTTAACTGACTGAGCCACCCAGGCACCCCAAGACTGTCTTTTTTCCACTGGGTATTCTTTCTTGCTTTGTTGAAGATTAGCTGACCGTTGTGGGTGCATTTCTGAGTTTTCTTTTCTGTTCCATTGACTGATGTGTCTGTTTTAGTGTCAGTACCATACCATCTTGATGATTACAGCTTTGTAATATAGCTTGAAGTATGGAATTGTGATGCCTCCAGCTTTGCCTTTGTTTTTCAGGATTGCTTTGGCTATTCAGTCTTTTGTAGTTCCATACAAGTTTTAGGATTGTTTGTTCTAGTTCTGTGAAAAATACTCGTGATATTTTGATAGGGATTGCATTAAATATATACATTGCTTTGGGTAGTATAGACATTTTAACAACATTTCTTCTCTCAACCCATGAGCATGGAATGTTTTTCCATTCCTTTGTGTCTTCTTCAACTTCTTTCATAATTTTCAGAGTACAGATCTTTTACCTCTTCAGTTAGACTTATTCCTAGGTAACTTATGGCTTTTGGTGCAACTATAAATGGGATCAATTCCTTGATTTCTCTTTTTGCTGCTTCATTACTGGTGTATAGAAATACAATAGATTTCTCTACACTGACTTTACATCCTGAAACTTTGCTAAATTCATGTTTTAGTTTTAGTAATTTTTTGGTGGAGTCTTTCAGGTTTTCTACATAGATTATCATGTCATCTGCAAATAGTGAAGTTTGACTTCATCCTTGCCAATTTGGATGCCTTTTATTTTTTTTCTGTTATCTAATTGTTGTGGCTAAGACTTTTAGTACTATGTTAAATAGTAGTGGTGAGAGTGGACATCTTTGTCTTGTTCCTGACCATAGAAGAAACGCTCTCAGTCTTTCCCATTGAGGAGGATATTAGTTGTAGGTCTTTCATATTTGGTCCTTATGATAATGAGGTATGTTCCCTCTATCCCTACTTTGTTGAAGGTTTTTAATCAAGAATGGATGCTGTATTTTATCAAATCCCTTTTCTGCATCTATTAAAAAGATTTATGGTGCTTATCTTTCCTTTCATTAATGTGGTGTGTCACATTGATTGATTTGCAAATACTGAACCATCCCTGGAGCCCAGGAATAAATCCCACTTGGTCATGGTAAATAATTCTTTTAAGGTACTGTTGGATTTGATTTGCCAGTATCTTGTTGACAATTTCTGCATCCATGTTGATCAGGGATATTGGCCTGTAATTCTCTTTTTTAGTAGGGTCTTTGTCTGGTTTTGGAATCAAGGTAATACTGGCTTTGTAGAATGGGTTTGGAAGTTTTCCTTCCATTTCTATTTTTGGAACAGTTTGAAAAGAACAGGTATTAACTCTTTAAATGTCTGGTAGAATTCCCCTGGGAAGCCACCTGGACTTTTGATTGTAGATTTTTGATTACTGATTCAACTTCTTTGTTGGTTATTGGTCTGTTCAAATTTTCTATTTCTTCCTGTTTCAGCTTTGGTAGTTTGTATGTTTCTAGGAACTTATCCATTTCTTTCAGATTGCCCAGTTTGTTGGCATATAGTTTTTCATAATATTCTCTTAGTTTATATTTCTGTGATGTTGGTTGTGATCTCTCCTCTTTCATTTGTGATTTTATTTGGGCCCCTTTTTTTTGATATGTCTGACAGGGGTTTATCAATTTTATTAATTCTTTCAAAGAACCAGCTTTTCATTTCATCAATCTGTTCTACTGGGTTTGTTTATATATTGTTTATTCTTGCTCTAATATTATTTATCTTCTACTGGCTTTAAGCTTTGTTTGTTGCTCCTTTTCTACCTCCTTTAGGGTTAAGATTAGGTTGTGTATTTGAGAATTTCTTGTTTCTTGAAGTAGGCATGTATTGCTATATACTTGCCTCTTATGACCGCCTGTGCTGCATCTCAGAGGTAGTGGACTGTCGTGTTTTCATTTTCATTCGCTTCCATGTATTTTTTTAATTTCTTCTTTAATTTCCTGGTTAACCCAATCATTCTTTAGCAGGATATTGGGTTTTTTTTAAGATTTTATTTATTTGACACACACAGAGATATAGATATAGATATAGATATAGATATATAGATATATATGAGAGAGAGAGAGAGAGAGAGAGAAAGCAGGGGGAGCAGCAGGCTCCCCACCGGGTAGAGAGCCCAACATGGGGCTGGATCCCAGGCTCTAGGATCAATGACCTGAGCCAAAGGCAGACAGTTTACCAACTGAGCCATCCAGGCACTTCTAGTAGGATGTTCTTTCACCTCCATATATTTGTGGTCTTTCCAATTTTTTTCTTGTGGTTGACTTCAAGTTTTGTAATATTATGCTCTGAAAATATGCATGGTATGATCTCAATCTTTTTGTATTTGTTGAGGTCTGATTTGTGACATGGCATGTCATCTATTCTGGAGAATGTTCCATGTGCACTAGAAAAGGATATGTATTCTGCTGCTTTAGGATGAAGTATTCTGAATATGTCTGTTCAGTTCATCTGGCCCAGTCCATCATCCAAAGCCATTGTTTCCTTGTTGATTTTCTACTTAGAGCATCTGTCCATTGCTGTAAGTGGGGTATTAAATTTCCCTACTATTATTGTATTATTAACAAACAAACTCATTGATATTAATTGATTTATATTTGGGTACTCCCAAGTTGGGGCATAAATATTTACAATTGTTAGGTTTTCTTGTTGGATAGACCCCTTAATTATAATATAGTGCCCTTCTTCATCTCTTTTTACAGTCTTTGGTTTAAAATCTAGTTTGTTTGATGTTAGTAGGGCTACTCTGGTTTTCTTTTTATGTCCATTAGCATGATAGATGATTCTCCATCCCTTCAGTTTCAATCTGGAAATGTCCTTTAGGTCTCTTGTAAGCAGCATTTGGATGGGTCTTGGTTTTTGTTTTGTTTTATTTTAATCTATTCTGATATCCTATATCTTTTGATTGGAGCATTTAGTCCATTTACATTCAGAGTAATTATTGATAAGAATTTTGTAACATTGTATTACCTGTAAACTCTCTGTTTCTGGCAATTTTCTGTTCCTTTCTAATCTTTGTTGCTTTTGATCTTTCCTTCCCACTTAAAGGGTCCTTTTTGCTATTTCTTGCAGGGCTGGTTTAGTGGTTACAAACTCCTTCAGTTTTTGTTTGGGAAGCTTTTTATCTTTCCTTCTATTCTGAATGATAGCCTTGCTGGGTAAAGTATTCTTGGGTGCATATTCTTCCCCTTCAGCACATTGAATTTATTGTGCCACTTCTTTCTGCCCTGCCAGGTTTCTGTGGAGGGATCTACTGCTAACCTGATTGTCTTCTCTTGTTGTGTCTCTTTCTGCCCAATAAATAAATAAAATCTTAAAACAAAAAAACCACAGCTAACATCATACTCAGTGGTGAAAAACAGAGCCTTTCCCTTAAAATTAGGAAAGACAAGGATGTCCTCTATCACCATTTTTATTCAACATATTTCAATATAGTACTGGGAAGTCCTAGCCACACCAATCAGACAAGAAAAAAGAAATTAAAAAGTCATCCAAAATTTGGTGAGGAAGAAGTAAAACTTTCACTATTTGCAAATGACATGATACTATACATAGAAAACCCTATAGACTCCACCAAAAAACTACTAGAACTGACAAATGGATTCAGTAAATTCACAGAATATAAAAATCAACATACAGAAAACTTTTGCATTTCTTTACACCAATAATTAAGCAGCAGAAAGAGAAATTAAGAAAACAGTCCCATTTATAATTGCACCAAAAATAATAAAATATCTGGGAATAAACTTATTCACCAAGGAGGTGAAAGACCTCTACTCTGAATACTATCAAACACCGATGAAAGAAACTGAAGATGACATCAAATGGAAAGATATTCCATGCTCATACACAGGAAGAATATTGTTAAAATGTTCACAGTACCCAATGCAATCTACAGATTTAATACCATCCCCATCAAAATACCAACAACATTTTTCACAGAACCAACAAATAATCCTAAAATTTGTCTGGAACCATAAAAGACCTCAAATAGCCAAAGCAATCTTGAAAATGGAGAACAAAACTGGAGGTATCATAATCCCAGATTTCAAGATATACTACATAGCTGTAGTTATAAAAACAATATGGTACGACATTTTTTTTGAATTGCATTTACTTTTGAAGTTAAACAAAAACATATTATAGGCATTTAATCCTAAGAGAAGAGTTAAACCAAATTACATTATGGGTTTTATGAACTGATCAAGAAGCCAATGTAAAATCTTCTACTCTAACTGAAAAGATATTTTACATCTACATATTTTAATTTATATATTATAAAATTATAAAAATTAATATAATTATAGAATATTTAGAATATAAAGAGAAAAATATTGCTCATAATTCTACTTTCTTAACGCAACCCTCATTACCATTTCATGTATTTTAAATCTGGCTTCCAATGAAATGTTTTAACATCTCTGCAAAAACAAAACAAAACAAAACAAAAAAAAACCACAATATGGTACAGGCACCAAAAAAGAGACATATAAATCTATGGAACAGAGAGTCCAGAAATAAATCCAAATTACATGGGCAATTAATCTACCACAAAAGAGGCAAGAGTATACAATTAGAAAAAGATAGTCTCTTCAACATATAGTGGTGGGAAACCTGGACAGTCACATGCAGAAGAAAAACTGGACTGCTTTCTTATACTGTAAACAAAAATATACTCAAGATGGATCAAGGACCTAAATGTGAGACTTGAAACCATAAAAATCTTAGTAAAGAACACAGGCAGTAATTTCTCTGACACTGGATAGATCAGCATCCTTTTAGATAGATCTCCTGAGGCAAATTGAACAAAAGCAAAAGTAAACTATTTAGACTACATCAAAATAAGAAGCTTCTACACACCAAAGGAAACAATCAACAAAACAAAAAGATAGCCTACTGAATGAGAGACGATATTTGCGAATGCAATACCCAATAAGGAGTTAGCATCCAAAATATATAAAGAAGTTCTACAATTCAACACCAAAAAATAATCCAGTTAAATAATGGGCAGGAGACATGAACAGACATTTCTCCAAAGACGACATACATATGGCCAACAGACACATGGAAAGATGCTCAACATTACTTATCATTGGGGAAATGCAAATCAAAAGCACAATGAGCTATCACCTTGCACCTGTCAGAATGGCTAAAATTAAAAATGTAAGAAACAACAAGTGTTGGCGAGGATGTAGAGAAAAAGGAGCCCTCGTGCACTGTTGGTGGGAATGCAAACTGGTATAGCCACTGTGGAAGACAGTATGTATGGAGGTTCCTCAAAAAATTAAAAATAGAGGGTGCCTGGGTGGCTCAGTGGGTTAAAGCCTCTGCTTTCGGCTCAGGTCATGATCTCAGGTTCCTGAGATCGAGGCCCACATCGGGCTCCCTGCTCAGCGGGGAGCCTGCTTCCCCCTCTCTCTCTCTGCCTGCCTCTCTGCCTCCTTGTGATCTCTCTCCCTCTGTGAAATAAATAAATAAAATCTTAAAAAAAAAATTAAAAATAGAATTACCATATGATCCAGTAATTTCACTATTAAGTATTCATTTACCCAAAGAATACAAAAAACACTAACTTGAGAAGATATAGATAGGCATATATATGTCTAATGTTTATTTACAATAGCCAAAATATGGAAGCAACCCAAGTGTCCATCAATAGATGAATGGATAAAGATGTGCCATATACGTATATACATATAATGTAATACTACTAAGCCAAAATAAAGAATGAAATCTTGCCATTTGCAACAACAGGGATGGATCTAGAGGGTATAATACTTAGTCAAGTAAATTATAGACGAATACCTATGACCTCATTCATATGTGGAATTTAAGAAAACAGATTTAAAAAGAGACAAACCAAAAAAACCAGATTCTTAAATATAGAGAACAAACTAGTGGTTACCAGAGGGGAGGTGGGTGGGGCAATGGACAAAACAGGTGAAGTTTAAGAATACAATTATGATGAGCACTGTACAGAGCAATGTACAGAATTGTTGAATCATGATTTTGTACATATGAAACTTCTATAATACTATAAATTAAAATTACACTGGAATTAAAATTTTAAATGGAGACATTGAAAAAATTAAAACTAGAACTACTGTATCTGGCAATTCCACTTCTAGGTATTCATCTGAAGAAAATGAGAACACTGGGTCAAAAAGATATCTGCACCCCCATGTTCCCTGGAGCACTACATAATAATAGCCAAGACATGACTCAACCTAAAGTGTCCATCAAGGGATGAATGAATAAAGAAAATGTGGTGTGTGTGTATGTATCATGGAATATTATTCAGCCAGAACAAAAAAGCAGGAGAAAATCTTGCCATTTGTGACAACATGGATAGATGTTGAGTTCATTATGCTAAGTGAAATAAGTCAAAGACAAATACCATTATGGTCTCATTTTATGTGGAATCTAAAACAAAACAAAACCCAAAACCAAAACAAATAAAAAACTAAACTCATGGAAACAGTAGATTGGTGGTTTCCAGGGGTCTGTGGTGCGGGTGGAAGAAATGGGTGAAGGGTAGCTACTTATTTCCAGCTATAAGAGGAACACATTCTGGGGATGTAATGCACAGCATGTTGACTATAGTTAACAATCCTGTACTATGTATTTGAAAATCACTAAGTGAATAAACCTTAAAAGTTCTCACCTTCCCCCACCCACATACTGTAACTACATAAGATGATGGATGTGTTAACTAAAATTATGTTAATCATTTCAAAATATATTCATATATCAAATAATCAAGTTGTATAGCTTAAACTTGCAAAGTTACATGTCAATTATCCCCCAATAAAGTGGAGGGGGGGTGAGGAGAATGACCGGCAGACAAACTATATTCAGACTTTGATATCGTGACAGTTCCTTGAAATGAAGGGAGTGAGCCTACAATTTTAAGAATAACTGACAATATTTGTGGTCAATGTCCAAATTTAAGCTTTCAAGAGAAAGTTAGAATTCTGAAAAAACTTGTACCTGCCATGCTGATTTTGATAGCTTCCCAATACTTAAAAACTTCTTGTGTTAAATCAGTGGTGATCTTTATGAATATGATTTTAAGATATTATATAATGTGTATCAGAATGAGAAGATGAGCACAACTTAGTAACCAATATTTGATCAATACATGAGGTTATAAAATCTTGTCGGGGTGCCTGGGTGGTTCAGTTATACATTTGATTCTTGATTTTGGCTCAGGTCATGATCTCAGGTTGGGGACACCGAGTCCTGTGTTGGGCTCCACACTGGGAGTGGAGCCCACTTAAGATTCTCTCTCTCTCTCCCCCGCCCCCCACTCTGCCCCTTCACTACCCACCCTTCAACCCGCACCACCACCCAGCTTGTGCAGTGCACACTTGTGCTCTCTCGCTCTCAAAAAAAATCTTGCCAAGATAAAAGATCCAAAGTCCAGGACAGACAGTAGATACTAATGTAGAAGAACCCAAAAAGTTCATTGGTTTCTGATTCCACATTACAACTTGCTTCCGAAGAAGTACTATTTGTTGAATGTGGTTTAGTATCAGTGACTAATATCCACAATTATCTGAAAAAGATACTAAAATATTCCCCCACTTTCCTACTCCTTAGTATGTGAAGTCAGGCATTCTTCATACAACTTCAACCAAAACAATGCATACATACAACAGAGTGAATACAGAATTAGATGAGATAGTTCAGCTATTGTGTATTAACCCAGACTCTAAAGAGATTTCTTTTTTATTTATTTATTTTTTTAAAGTAGGCTCCCTTCCCAGTGTAGGGCTTGAACTCATGACCCTGAGATCAAGATTTGCATGCTCAACTGAGCCAGATAGGCACCCCAAAAGAGATTTCTTTATAGCTCTTTTTACTGAATATTTTTGCTTTGGAAAAAGTCATTTTTCACAAAAATATTTTATTTGTGTTAACATATAATGGCCTTATTATAAAATACTTTAAAATTTTTCTCAATTTCAATTCTAACATGGTCATTAATATTGATAGATATAACCCATAAAAGCAAAATCTCTTTGAGGTCTTCAATAATTCTTAAGTGTTCAAAGTACTCCTGAGACCAAAAAGTTTGAGAACCATTACTATACATTATTTATAGTTAGCCTACAAATGTGATTTTGTCAACCTTGGTGTTATTTAATCCCTTTCTCACCAAAAGAATGCATATTTCTGGTATCATAAACCATTGGTTTTAAATTCATATCCCACTCATTTTTCCAGAACCAGAGAAAAAGATCTGTTACATAAAGAAGAACACAAGATGGCAACAATTTTTTTCATCAGAAAGAATGCAAGCAATGTATTGGAATAACATCTATGAAGTACTAAAAGAAGATAAAGGGGCACCTGGGTGGCTCAGTCAGTTAAGCATCTGCCTTCAGCTCAGGTCATGATCACAGAATCCTGGGATCCAATCCTGAGTCAGCCTCCCTGCTCAGTGGGGAGCCTGCTTCACCCTCTTCTCCTGGCTTGCTATTTCTATCTCTCAAATAAATAAATAAATACAATCTTACCAAAAAAAAAAAAGAAAGAAAGAAAGAAAGGAAAGAAGATGAAGAATCTAGCCTAGAATTCCTTATCCAGTGAAAATATTAAAACAAAAAATTGCTTAAAAATGTCAAAAGACCTTAGGGCGCCTGGGTGGCTCAGATGACCGGGCATCTACCTTTGGCTCAGGTCGTGATCTCTAGGTCCTGAGTCCCATGTCAGTCTCCCGGCTCAGTGGGGAGTCTGCTTCTCCCTCCCCCTCTGCCTTTCCCCTGCTCATCCTCTATCTCTCAAATGAATAAATAAAATCTTTAAAAAAATCAAAGGACCTTTTCAGACATAAACAAGCTGTAATGTTGTATCAACAGTAGACCTACACTACTAGAGATATTAAAGGAAAACTTTTACATAGGTAAAGTAATTATACCCATTGAAAATCTGGATCTAAACAATGACAGCAACAAAAAATGAAGAGTACTAGAAATTCTAAGTACGCAGGCCAATGTATTATTTTTCTCTTGCTGCTGTAACAAATTAGCACAAATTTAGGGGCTTAAACAATTTAGTTCTGTAAGTCAGAAGTGTAACACAGGTCCTACTGGGCTAAAATTAAGATATTCTCAGTGCTGCGCTCCTTTCTGCATTCTCTAGGAAAACCCATTTCTTTACCTTCTCTAGCTTCTAGAGATCACCTACATTTTTTGCCTCATGGCCCTCGTTATCTTCAAAGCAAGTAATGTTGAATTTCTCTGACCCTTTTTCCACACTTGCAGATCCCTCTGAATATAGCTGGGAGAAGTCCTCTGCTATTAAGGGGCCATATGATAATATTGGATCCACCTGAACAATCGAGGATACTCTCCCCACCCCAATATCCTTAACCTAATCATGCTTGCAGAGTCCATTTTGCCACGTAAAGTGACATACTCACAAATTCTGGGAATTAGGATATAGACATCTTTGGGGTTCTATCTGCCTACCACAGATGTATAAGACTTAAGCACTATCAGCAAACTTGAATTGACATTCATAGAACATTCTACCCAACAGCAGAATACACATATTTTTCAAGTGCACATGAAACAATTACCAAAACAGACTGTTTGGACTGTAAAACAAGCCTCAATACATTTAAACAGATTTATGTCATATGAAGTAAATTCTCTTTTAAACGACTTTTACTAAGTATGATAAACTCGCGAACTCAACAATAAATAAACCCAATGAAAACTGACAAAGATTTGAACAGGCACCAAATAAGAAGAATGGCAAATAGGCCCATGAAAAAATGCCAACATCATTAGTTATTAGAGAAAGACTAAGATCACTATGAGATATTACTACGTACCTATTAGAAGGGCTAAGAAAAAAATGAACAGAACAAGCGTGCAAGAGGATGTGGAGTAGCTAGAACTTTCATGAACACTGATGGTGAGACTGTAAAATGGCACAACTACTTTGGCAAACAGTTTGGTAGTTCCTTACAAAGTTAAAAGTGTATCTATCATATCACTCATTGCTTCCCTAGGTATTTAACAAGAGAAATGAAAGCACGTGTTCACATAAAGGCAGGTATGTGAAGGCTCACAGCAGCTTTACTTATAATGGCCCCAACCTGAAAACAACCCAAATGTCCATCAACAGATAAATGACTGAACAAATTGTGGTTATGTTCAAGCCATAAACTATCAATCCAATGAAAAGGACTAAGATATTGTACACACAATGAAATGGATGAATCTCAAAATATTTTGAATAAAAGACACCAGAAAATAGGGAGTACATATTGCGTAACTTCATTAATACAAACTTCAAGCACCTGAAATCTCATCTATAGTAACACAAAGCGGATTAGGGAGGTTGTGGGAAGTAGCAGAAAGGGGAATACAAAAGGGGACAAGGAAACTTTTTGGGGTGATGGATATCTTCATTATCTTGATTATGGTGATGGTTTCTCAGGTTTTATGTGTCAAAACTTACCAAATGATATACTTTAAACACATACATTTTACTGTTTTCAAATTTCAATTTACCTCAAAGCCATGAAGAAAAAAATAAAGGGACAACAATACAAACCTGTGTCAGAACACAGGTGGAAAGAGAACGAGGAAGAATGTTAATCATGATCTACATCCAGGTGTCTGCATATTGATCTGCATAGTGTATTTCTATTTCTTTGATTTTTCCCATTGCTTCTCTCATTTTGTTAACAAAATAATATAATGGATCTGCTAAGTTTGTCCTTTTAGCATGAGATATTAGGGATTCCTGATATATTTATTCCTACTGCTCGCTTTCCTTTTTTTCTTAACTCCGAAACACATGATATGATACTTATCTAATTTCAGAGGGCTCAAAGTAAAATTTACGCATTTCTTTTAAAAAAAATTCAGGACAAGTTTTTCTTCAGTACCTTCTTACTCTACTGAAATTCATCAATACTGTTAATATACACTTTTGTGGATCTATCGGGGTCCGGAGACTTTGTGAGATGAAGAGAGGGAGAGGACATATTCTGTACCCTAGAAAAGTTTACAGACTCCTTATATGAAAAAGGACATGAACATAAACAAGTGGAGATTAAAGAGACACAGTCTCACACAATGCTGATAGGAAATTCAGTGATCAAAACCTTGAAACGATTTGCAAACTGTTTGCATTAGTTTCCTATTGACAAATCACCACAAATTTAGTAGCAGAAAACAAATTTATCACTCACAGTTAGAAGTTCAAAATCGTCTCACTGGGATAAAGTCCAAGTGTCAGCACGGCTGGCTCCTTCTGGAAGCTCTGAGGGAGAAATAATTTCCTTGGCTTTTTCAGCTTATGGACGACGCTAACCTGCATTCCTTAGCGCATAGATCTTACATCACTCCAACCTCTTGCTTCCTTCATTCGCTCGACTTCTGTTCTTATGAGGACCCTTGTGATTACATTGGGCCCACCTGGAAATCCAAGGTACTTCCCCCATCTCAAGATCCTTAACTTAATCACATCTGCAAAGTCCCTTTTACCTTGTTAATGTATTCACAGGTTCTAGGGATTAGGAAGTGGACATCTTTGGGTTGCTATTATCTAGCCCTACTGCACTCTGACCCAGAGATTCGACTTCTAAAAGCTTAATCCAAAGAAATGTGTGCAGGGATTCAGCTATAAGGATGTTCACCTGTGAAACCAATCACTGACTTGATGTGGAAGAATTTCTCCATATCATAAACAAAAACTACACTGTCCTTTATTTGTTCTGTCCAGCCATGGATCCTCATAGTATACTCAGTAGTGTCAGGAGTTCAAATATTAGTTATTAATACTCCTATTAGAATCCAATAAGTTTTGGGATTTAGATGGGAGCACTTTCTATGTGAAGGATGATGTGTTTATGGGGTAAGAGAAATGAAGGCACTAAAGAAAGTAGCTTGAAATTTCTTTTCCCCCCTACTTTCTTGACCATTATAAGAAATATCCTCAATGTTGTCACTGGAAAAAATTGCTGATACTACAATTAAGAAAACTCTTCTGGTTGCCAGATATGATCATTCAGTTCTATTCATTATCATGTATAAGATAATCAGGCCCTGGCATCAAATCTATATGTGCTCTTAATTTGGAGACTATTATGAAAATTCCAAACATCAATTTGTTTAGAGGCCTAAAAGCACTGTGAATTTAACAATGCAATACATCAGAGAATACAGTATTTGAATGTTACTACTGTGTGTTCTCAATAGAAGTTGATGGAATTCAGAAGTCTTGTTATAATATATTAATTATAAAGAAGAAATCTGGTATTTTTATGCCCTTTATACTATCCTTTCCTCTTTCTTTTCTACTGATTTCTGAGACATTCTCTTCACCCTTTTTCGATGGCTCATAGTTTATTTTTGCCAGATTCCATGTCTTCTGACATGCTGCCTTCAGATTCCTCAACCTTTTCATTTCCATTACTTCCACTCTACTCCAACTACTGGCTAATGTTTCACAACTGGTAATTTATCATTCAAAACTCATAAAATTCCCTTCTGACTACAACCTCCTGTTCATGCCCTCCTATTTCTTCATTCCAATGAATCTGCTCTTTGTCTACATTGTTATTTCTAGTTCCTCAATCCTGATCAGTATGAAGTAAATAGCATCACCAGCCAAAGGCAAAGGATTCTGATATTTAATATCCTGTTTAGACCTGTCTTGACTAAATGCATCTGGACTAAGTTTTTAAAGATACTAAACTCTTTAAAGTAAACAATTTTAAAGATATATTAATACAAGAAAACCCAAGACAAAGTCTGATTTCTTTAAAAGTCTTAATTCCCATAATTGTTTAGGCTTTTCTGTATTAAAATGTATTTAATGGTAACTACCCATTCATTTTCAATGAACTCCTCCAATCCCAGTTTTAAGTTTTTAAAAAAGATTTATTTTAGAGAGAGTGAGTGAATGCGAGCAGGATGGGCAGAAAGAGAGAGAATCTCAAGCAGACTCTGCACTGAGCACAGAGCACAAAGCCTGACATGGGGCTCGATCCCATGACTCTGAGATCATGACCAAAGCCGAAACCAAGAGTCACATGCCTAAATAACTGTGCCATCCAGCACACCATGCCCAATTAAAAATTTTGACAAATCTCTTGGTTTGTTGGATCTCACCCTCAAGTAGGTCCTTTTCAGAAGGGCCATGCTGGTGTATTCCCACAAATTTTCATGTTTCATTGCCTTTTTTTTTCTGAAACTGCAGCTTTTATCATCTTAATTTGTTCCACATTGTACATGTTTCTTAAATTCCATCTTTTCCCAGGTATTTTCCTCCTAGAGTTCTCTTAACTCCAATTTCAACCTGGATTAAGTTCCAGTTGTCCAACTGTGATAAATTCATTACTCTCCTGGGTTAGATTCACCACTTCTTTAATCCTTATTTTTCTCTTTTTGTTTTGCTTATTCTGTGTGTGAGAGTTTATTCTCTCATTTTGTTAGAACATACCTCCTGGTAACTTACCAGGATAGGATATATGGGAAGTATGCTTTCTGAGTTTCTTCATGCCCCAAAATGTCTTTACCCTACTTTTGATTTCAAGTGACACTTTAGGTGGATATGGTATAAATTAAAACTGATTTTCCTCCATTTATTTGAAGGCCTTGTTCCATCATTTTATAGTAGTCTTTGTTGATGGTGAAAAATCTGATGCTGGTCTGATTCTCATTCCTTTATAATTGAAGTTCCTGCAATGAAATGAAGTAAAGCATTTAAGGCAGGAAGACTCTGAACAGGGAGAATAGGCTCCAGGCTGGAGTAAGAGAGGGCTATACTAAAAGAATAGTGAAATCCCCAATAGTTACTGAAGACAGATGAATATTTTGTCTCAATTTCCATTTGGGACTTCTGGACATCATCCTTACAGGACTCTGCATCAGCATGGAGTAGCTACAGCAAAAGAGAAATAGTGGTGTGGCTTATTTAGGCAGACGGAGTAGAGATGGGTTTTCTAAATATCCTTGGCTCTCATGTAGTGAGGAAAGGATGCAGGTGTTTCCACATTAGGTATATGTCAATAGCCACCACCACCCCAACAATGACAGCCCTGGGCAAATTTTTAATGGGTTCCCAAAAAACCTTACTGTAGGCCAAGTAAAAGTTGTTAATTATAAAGAACAGTTAAAAATAAAACTGAAAGTGGATGAAATAAGTGCTGATTTTGGAAGAAGAAAGTTGCTAGGGCTAGAGAGAGATACAGAAAGGCCTACAAGGACATACAACTGAAGTCAAAGGCTACCATTGTCAAGCTACAAGACTACTTTTGGCTACCTGCCAATGTTTCAGAGGACCTCTAAATCTAGCCAATAACAGTATATAGGAACAAGAGCTAAACTTAGGGACAGAGCTTGACTATTTTTGATCAGAGTTACTATACTAAACCTCGACATTACTGGGGCGGGGGGCAACTCATCAGATGCTAAGAGTTTGGGAACCCAACCAGTTGCTAATACTAAATACTAATATTTTCAGAACTGTATAAACATCACACATCCTTCATAGGGAACAATTAATGCTTTTGCCTCAAAGGGTAAGAACAAAACTTTGGAGGCTTGGAAAGCCCTAGACCCTCACATAGTTATTACTTCCTCCTGATTCAGATTTAGCTTATCTTGTTATATGACCAAGAAGACTGGGTTAGAGAGTAGACACTCCTCCCCCCCCTTTTTTTTTCTGAAGGTCCATGTGTAGGGCTTACTTCCATTTGGTCCTTAAACAATCCTTTATCACATAGTTCACCCTTTCAAATTACACACTTCTAGTAAAAGAAAGTAAAAATAGCATAAGAAACTTGGCTCTCTGAAAGTAGCAATCAGGCATGAAATTTTATTTTTATGCTAATGATGATTACATATAATGCTGACATTGTAACTTTTACTTTAAGTTTTTTCAGTGAAAACAATAAATATAAATATTTTACAGATGAGAAATCACCTGTATGCCCATTGCCCTACCAGGGCAACTCTTTTAATTTTTGTATATTTCCTTCTGCCTATGTGGCACAAAACTATAGAGCTGAAAGACACTTTGAAAACCAACCAGTCCAGAGTGCCTGGGTGTCTTAGTCGGTTAAGCCACTGCCTTTGGCTCAGGTCATGATCCTAGGGTCCTGGGATCTAGTCCCACATCGGGCTCCCTGCTCGGCGGAGAGCCTGCTTCTCTATCTCCCTCTGCCTGCCGCTCTGCCTACTTGTGCTCTCTATCTCTGTCAAATAAATAAATAAAATCTTAAAAAAAAAAAGAAAATCAACTAGTCCAATTCCTTCATTTTCATTTTTTAAAAGATTTTATTTATTTATTTGACACAGAGAGAGAGAGATCACAAGTAGGCAGAGAGGCAGGCAGAGAGAGAGGAGGAAGCAGGTTCCCTGCTGAGCTTGATCCCATGACCCTTAGATCATGACCTCAGCCGAAGGCAGAGGCTTTAACCCACTGAGCCACCCAGGCGTCCCCATTTTCATTTTTTAAAATATTTTATTTATTTGAGAGAGAGAATGAGCAGGGGCCAGGGGCAGAGGGAGAAGCAGACTCTCCGCTGAGCAGGGAGCCCAATGTGGGACTTGATCCCGGGATGCCAGGATCGTGACCTGAGTCGAAGGCAGACACCCAACCAATTGAGCCATGCAGGCACCCCAATTCCTTCATCTTCAGATAAGAAAACTTAAACCCACAAAGCCATGAGATCAGCTGAGATTCACACCTTATCACTTTCTTTAAAAGAAATTTTAATCCTAAGTTAATTACAAATATTGTTAAGACATGAGTAACTCCCTAATTGATTTTCTCCACTAAGAAAGCAACTGCAAGGGGGAAATATCTCTGTTATGTAATATGGTATCAGTCTTACCAAAAACAATATCTGGAGAATTATAGCTGCAAAGTCTGGATTCTTTAATAAAAGCTCCCAGAAGTCCAGGAACTCCTAGAAAACAGATGTGAATTCAAAGCCTCTGGATTTAAGGATTTGTATTCAAAATTTACATACCACTATGCATTGCTACTGCTGAGACTATCTACAGACTATGGATTCTGGAATCCACCCTCCTTGATAAGACGGCAAATTATAACTCTTAAAAAGACCACCTAATTGAGGCTTTTTCTGTGCTATAATTCAAAGAATTGAAATAGCATTGAAAAGGGGAGTATTTAGTAAGGAACGTGGACAGCTTTCAAAACAACTGTCAGAAAAGGGCTGAACTCACATCAGTGGGATTCTTACTATGCCACAGCAGAAAAAGGAGCAACATGGGGACAGAAAAACCCAGTTCTGAGACTAGTCTGCCACTAACTGGGAATATAATTTGAGGCAAAACAGTTATTTTTTTCCAGTTTGGTTCCCACATTGATTAAATGAGCTTAGCCTACGAAATCTCAGAACTCTTTTCCAACTATAAGATTCTGATTCTTTCTCCCATGTATGTAAAAGCTAGCCTATTTCAGTCTTTGGGAAAACCCCGGTGTTGAAGAGCTGGCTTTATCAACAAAGTCCTAATATCCTTTTGTTCTCTTATCTTCTGAGGTAAGTCCTAGGCAGAAACCTGACACTTTGAATGCCCCCGTCTCTCCATCTCCCACCTCCACACCATATCCGTAACAAAACCCCATTGTCTCCTCATTTGTTTCATCACTCTTTCTCCATCCACACGACCAGTACTGCAGTACTGGGCCTTCTCATGTGAGCCACAGGAATAAGTCACTGCTTCTCTCCCGTTCTTCTCAGTGTATAATTTGCTATTCTATTGGGTGCTCTGCTCTGTTCTATCATTAAGATTTATATACCTACAGGAGTGATCGTTGATTTCTCTCTTTCTCTCACACTTCATATTCAATCTGTCGGCAAATCCTGTTGGCTCTGTCTCTAAGATACGCCCAAAATATGAGTGCTTCTCATCCTCTCTACTGCTGTTACCCCGGTCCAAGCCGGCCATAGCTTCTGACTTATCTTCCTACTTTCACCCTTCTTTTTCAATCTATTATCAAGACAGCATCCAAAGTGATATTATAACATTCTTGGATCACATCACTCCTCTGCTCAAAGTGAAATTCTTTGCAATGACCCACAAGGCTCTCGATGTTCTAGCCGTCATTACCTTACTTATTTCCCACTACTCTCCTCCTCTACTCCAGCAACATAGACTTTTTTCCAGGTCCTTCAGTTTGCCAAGTAACTGCAGTACCTTCTTCTCATGAGCCTTCTCTGGTCATTCTGCCACACTGCCTAAAATCGCAGCCCTCTTTTTTCTTGTCTTATTTTCACCCACAGTTATTACTAGGTAACACGGTATGTTTTACTTCTTTTCCTTCTTTATTGTTTCTCTTCCCCATGAGAGTAGGAATTCTTGTCCATTTTGTTTATTGCTATATTCAAAGCATCTAGAAGAGTGCCTAGCATAGCAGATGCTCAAAAGTATTTGTTATTGAATTAATTGTGATAAACTCTGTACCAAGAGAACATAACATTATGTTCCATGTACCAAGGGAACATAACAAAGATGGAGACAGACACTAAACATCTTATTTGCTTGTAAGGCAAAACAAAAATTTCACCTTCCTAATCTTCTGTAGTAAAACAAACAAAAAAAAGCCTTGCTTCTTAATTGTTTTACATCTTTTAAGACGTTTTCGATCTCCGTTATCAAAGTCTTAATCTGTTCACTAGGAAATGGACCCCCTTATTTTCCAAATGTTATTGTGTAAATTTGGCAGCTCCTCTAAGTTATATAGAAGAAACTAAGTTCTGTTTTAAATTAAAATGTTCAGGTCTTGACCTTTAGTGCTCAAAAATCCTAAAAAATTGTAATATTAAATTTAATATTAATGTTAATTAATATTAAATTAATTTTAAATTAATAAAATTTAAAAATTCTTTAAAATTCTTAAAAATAATTTTTAAAAATTTAAAATTATTAAAAATGTTTAATAAAATTAAAATTAATTAATTTTAAAAACTGTAATATTAAATTCCAAGAGGTAATACGTGGCTATTCAACGTAACAATGAGAGTGATGACGAGATACTATGGTAATACCAAATTTATCAAAGTAAGAGGTAGTAGAAACTCCATTTTGCTTTTTTCCTGTTTTTCCTTTATCAGAGAGACGCACCCTAGCATACAGGAGATGATGGATTTATATATATTTAATTAGTACCGGACAAATGAGTGTTTTCAAGAAAAAGAGGCATCTTGGATTTTTTGTCACCGCACTAGCCTGGGGGTTGTGGTCCTTCACGCTGTTCGCATTCCGCGTTATCAGGGACTTGAGTTTTCCAGCCCAAGAAACTCCGGGAGGGACGTCCTCATTCAAGTAAGGAGGACGGCGACGCTTCTCGGGGCGGGGGGGCATCGCCCGCTCCCTTAAGGTCCCAGGGAAACAGCTGTGGGTGGACAGGGGCTCCACTACAAGCGCGCGCGACGGCCTCCCGCACTCAGTCTGGCGCTCTTGGCCCTTGGTCCTCTCCCGACCGCAAGACCCGCTTCTCCTCCTCCGAGAGAGAGGGGTCCGGCCCGTTAGCTGACAGCGCCGCCCGGCGTCCCGCAGCCGAGCCGCGCCCCAGAGCTAGGGTGGGGGAGGGGCGGCGGCGGCGCTCGCGCTGCGTCCAGTTTCCCAGAATTCCCAGCGGCCGCGGCGAAAGTTTACGGGACGTAGGCGGCGGCGGCGGCGGCGGTAGCCGTTACTAGGCGGCCCTCGGCGGACCATGGCCCTGGCCGGGCATTTCTGGCTTCAGCTCACGGAGTTCTCGGGCAGCATCGCGGAGCGAGTAGATTTCCGGGAAGGAACTGACAAGCGACTGAGCTGTGGCCGGCGCGCTTAGCGCCCCGAACATGCGGCAGTNGGCGGAGGTGGCGGCGGGGCCGGCCGGCGCCCTTCGCGGAGCCCTAAGAAGGCTGCTTGACGCGGCCTGGGGCCTCGTCGTCAAGGATGCTGTCCCGAAAGAAAACCAAAAACGAAGTGTCCAAGCCCGCCGAGGTGCAGGGGAAGTACGTGAAAAAAGAGACGTCGCCTCTGCTCCGGAGTGAGTGTCGGGCGGGGCGTACCCGCACCTGGCCCGAGCAGCTGCGCGGAGCCCGGCGGGCGCCCGACGCGGCTCCCCGCGGCTTTCCTTTCCTGTTGGGCTCTGTGAAACACTGTTCTGTAAAACTGTGTTGTGCCTGACGTGGTGGTCATTGTTTGAAAGCAGATAAAGTGTAAGAAACTTAGATTAGCCCTTCCCCCGTGGGCCTCCCTGAAAATAACAAACTTTCCCGTTCTTTCCCCTCCAGGGCGGAGTGTTGTTTCGTTTTGATAACTAGAAGAGGTTTTTTTCGGAAACGCTTAAATTGCCGATTCCCTGATGCACCAGGGGTGAAAGTGGTTTGACTGGGGCACACTTTTTCCTCTTCTCGATACCTCGAGACATGCCTTGTGTTTGCAAACGTTTCGGGTGTCAGTCGTCCGTGCAGGAAGTTGTGCGAACTGGGGTAGACTTCCTTAGCCCTTTTGCTGGTTGTAGGCGTGAGGAGGTGACAGTTGACCGTCGCTGTTATTTGCTTTGTAACCTGGCATGTCCAAGCCACTTACGTTCTGTATTCAGAAGTACTGTATCCTGAAGGCCATTGTTCTACTGTTATCTTCTGTTTTGAATTATAATTACTTGTTCTTAAGGGAGCCATAGTTTCACGCTTGGCATTTTTGAACTGACTGAACATTTGTGTGCCTCTTGGAAATGAGATCTTTTTATTTTTTAATTTTCATAGCTAAATTTTTATACTTTCCAGCTTTCGATTATTGTACTGGTATTACATGATTCTGAGAGGAAACCAGATTATTTTAAAGTCTTTTTAAAGGAACTTACTTTTACATGTTTGGGAATAGCATTATGTTCTGTTTTATTTTTGAAATTGTGTTTGCTTGTTAAAGGATTTTTGGGAATTTTGAAAATGAAGTGAGAACAAAATAATCTCAAATTATGTTGATAACTGTATTTGTTAGATTGTTTCTTTTTTACACATTTATTCATGAGTATTTCATTAATCTTAATTAAGCTTACTGACATTTCATCATGTTTTGTATGGTTTTATGCAGAATACGTTTGATTCTGAGTTTACACATACCACATTCATACAAATTAAAGTCATTTGCGTGGGAAAATACTAATTAGCCTTAATTTTAAAATACTCATGTGCTATCTTACATTAGAATTTTAAATTGTGTTTGCTTAAATCCATTGAAATTATGCATTTGGGGTAATAGATGTAAATGAACAACTTTTGCAAAGGGTAATTATTACTTGCTGAAGTGGTCATTTTACTCTTTGTTTTATTTTTATGTAGATCTCATGCCGTCATTTATTCGGCATGGTCCAACAATTCCAAGACGAACTGATATCTGTCTGCCAGACTCAAGTCCTAATGCCTTTTCAGCTTCTGGAGATGGAATAGTTTCAAGAAACCAGAGTTTCCTTAGAACTCCAGTTCAAAGAACACCTCATGAAATAATGAGAAGAGAAAGCAACAGATTATCTGCACCTTCTTATCTTGCCCGGAGTCTAGCAGATGTCCCTAGGGAGTATGGCTCTTCTCAGTCCTTTTTAACAGAAGTTAATTTTGCTGTTGAAAATGGAGACTCTGGTTCCCGATATTATTATTCAGATAATTATTTTGATGGTCAGAGAAGGCGCCCACTTGGAGATCGTACACATGAAGACTATAGATATTATGAATACAGCTATGATCTCTTCCAAAGAATGCCACAGAATCAGGGGAGACATGCTTCAGGTAACTTAAAATTACAAATCCTACATTAGTTTAGATTTATTAACAATTAAAAAGATGCTTTTTTCTGGATTTTCTTGGGAACCCAAAGACACTCCCAGAAAAATAGTTTTCCATTTTGCCAGTTTTGTTAAGCCAGCTTTCAAATAATTAGTAATCTATGCTGAGTGAAAGAATTTTGTGCCCATTTATTTTATTAACTGATTTTATAAAAATTTAGTATTTACCCGAAGGCTATCTAGACTGTTAACACTATGAATCTTGAAAACCCAGAGAATTTAATGTCTACAGTTGGATTGAATCTAGGTTTAGGTTAGGTAGAATGGGAGAGTTAGGGTTTCAAAGAACCTGGACTTACACCTGAGAAAGGAAAGGTGGATAGGAAGAATTGGGCACGGTAAAGGATGCCATGGGTAACCACATCATTCCTCAGCTACAGCCTTGCTCTGTTTCTCTTAATAAAACTGTGTTCCTAGGTCAATAATTATTTCCCAGGTGGGTCAGAAAGACTGTCAAATGGTTAATTGTGTGTTAAGTCTGTCCTTTTGTTCTTTTAGGAATAAAAACATTAGCCATATAATTTTTTAAAATCTGTTTGCCATATTTGCTAACTTGGGAATACTTGTACAAGGAGCAGAAGAGATAGGAGAAATGCACAGTTCTACTTTATTCCCAGAGTACTGGATTACACTAGATAAACTGAAGGAAGCTGAAGATTAAACTTTTTTATCTAATTGGTTTTTTCCTGGTGAGTTGTAGGCTTTAAATCTTGGCAGGATAAAAATATATACATGAGACATTTACTTTTTAACTTACGAAACTTAAAATAGGGTGACTTAAAAACAGCTTGGAGGAGCGCCTGGGTGGCTCAGTCTGTTAAAGTGTCTGACTTGATTTCAGCTCAGGTTGTGATCTCAGGGTCAGGAGATCAAGCCCAGCATCAGGCTCCATGCTGGGTGTGGAGCCTGCTTAAGTTTCTCTCTCTCTTCCTCCCTCTCCTTCTCAAAACAACAACAAACAAACAAACAGTTTGGAGCAGGAGTGTAGAAAACATTCATTTAGTATTTTGGGGGGTGTGGGGGGGGCAGAGCAAGAGGGAGAGAGAATCTTAAGCAGGCTCCATGCCCATTGTGTCCCGACCTCGGGCTTAACTGACTGAGCCTCCCAGGCACCCTTAATTCATTTAGTGTTCATCATTTAGGTGTTCAGCATTTTCTCTGACCTTCTTGGTATCTGCTTTCTGGTATCTTATTTGGGGAACAAAACCAATATATGCACAGGAATCACTGAACACTGGTATTGACAGTAAATGCAAAAGGAAGTCAGAAGAGAGATCAGGGTAGGCTGGAATACTTAATGATTCAAGGAAGAGGAGGTCTTGAACTGTGCTTTGAGCTTGGACTTTAGATTAATGGGGCAGAAGAAAGGCATTTTAGATGAAAAATTTGGAATAACCCACAGAAACAGAGTAAACAAGTAAATCCAAGGAACTATGTAGTTCTAATTTGAAGAAAGAAGATGTGAGGTAGAATGGAGATTTGTGGTCCAACAACAAGCTGAAGGATTTAAACTTGAGTCAAACAGAAGCCATTGCAGATTTCAAAGACCAGTCATCTTTTTTTTTTTTTTTTTGACAGAGACAGCAAGAGGTGGAGCACAAGCAGGGGGAGTGGGAGAAGCAGGCTCCCTACTGAGCAGGGAGCCCATTGTGGGGCTCGATCCCAGGACCCTGGGATCATGACCTGAGCTGAAGGCAGATGCTTAATGACTGAGTTACCCAGGCGCCCCAAAGACAAAGTCATTTTATGAAAGCAGTGTTTAAAGATTACTGGTTGTACTCAGGATAGATTGCTAGAGAAAAGATGACTGCAGGTACCAGTGGTATTAGAGAGGAAAGGGCAAGTCTATGATGCTTTAAAAGGGAAAAATAAGACTTAATTATGGGTTTAGGAGAAATAAATCACTGGAGTTTTGAAAATTGAGGAATAATGGAGTAGAGTTGGTAAAAGCAGCTTGTTTTGTGAAAGCTGACATTGGAATCTCTCTGGGACATAAAAGAGGAGAGGTTTTCTAGGCGTATAGAAATGAGCTTTTTTTTTTGTTTTTTTTTTGTTTTTTGTCTTTTTGTTTTTTCAGTTTTTTGTTTGTTTGTTTGTTTTAAGTAATCTCCATGGAGCATGGGGCCCGAACTCACTATGCTGAGATCAAGAGTCACATGCTCCACTGACTGAGCCAGCCAGGCACCCCAATGCCTTTTTGTTTTTAAAGAACATCTAGGTTAAAGAATTAGTGGCATACTTTGATGTTTATTTTGGCTATTTCTAATATCAAGTAGTTTTAAACCTTAGAAATGATTTGGTACCCAACCAAAATAGTAAGTTTTTAAAAATAAATTCATTTTTTAGAGTAATAGCTGCTTACTGTAGAAAATTTGCAAAAAGCAGAAAAGTTAAGGGAAAAGTGCCCATCAAGCCAGAGATTTGTCATATTTCAGTTATTTCCTTCACCTTTTTTATGGCATTTTTTTTACATTATTGGGATTATACTCTGTACAGTTTTATATTCCTGCTTTTTACTTGAATGAGTTTCTTAATGTTATATACTATGTATGAATAGTTTCATTGACTTCATGATCTTCCATTCAGTGCATGATTGGTGGTTATTATTTTAAATGTTAATGAGGACCTAACTTGGGCTGCAAACATTTAGAAAGAGGAGAAGTGGGACACATCTGCATTGATGGGACTTGACCACAAATGGAATATGAGAGATAAGGAAAAGAGAAGATTCAGATAGGATTAGCATAGACATTTGGCTGCGGAAATGGTTGACTAAGTGAATGAATCCAGAGATTTCAAGTCTGGAGTCTTAAGACAGTTTTGGTGACTGATGGGGAGCAGGAATAAAAGCTTAAAACAGTTCGTTTACCGTAAATACAGATTGTTCTTCACACTTACTTTTATCATGGGTATTTATGTTGCAGACATCACTGATAACTCATAACAGTTTTCTGCCTGAATGAAAGTATGAAGAATTAATAATGCCAAGTTAAAATATTGTTTTAAAAATTCTGATTCACGGGCGCCTGGGTGGCTCAGTGCGTTAAAGCCTCTGCTTTCGGCTCAGGTCATGATCTCAGGGTCCCGGGATCGAGGCCCGCATCGGGCTCTCTGCTTAGCAGGGAGCCTGCTTCCCCCACTCTCTCTGCCTGCCTCTCTGCCTCCTTGTGATCTCTCTCCCTCTGTGAAATAAATAAAAATCTTAAAAAAAAAAAAATTCTGATTCACAAAGTATCATTGAGGAAATACTGCTAGACGAAATTTCTACCGATCCTCTCTTACAGGCAGTCTGACATCGTTTTTATAAGTTTACTGACAGACTTCAAAACTTTCCAGTCGTGAGTTAGGGAAAAATAAAATACAAGTTAATTGGATACTTTTTTAAATTAAAAGAGTGTTTTTAAAAAAAGATTTGCATTTATTAGAGTGATAATATGCTTGAGAAATTTCACTTGATAGAATTAATTTAGAGCAATAAAATGTTTTACCTTTTAGAAAAGAACAGTTCTTCTTTGAAGGAGTCTGTTAAGTGTCAGGGAAGGATTAATAACCAATTACTAACCAAGCAGAAAAGCCTATCAGCGGTCTTTTCCAGAAGGAAAAAATCTGAATATGAAACAATAGCTGGAAGTTTCTTGAATTCATCTTGAAAAAACTTGAAACTTACCATATTTTTAAGATTAATGCTGAAGAGAATTCAAGGAATTAGAGTGAATGGAAAGGAGAAAGTAAATTTGTGGGAGGGTAAAGATGTGCTATAGATTTATTTTCACAACCTTTAAATTTTGATTGTTACTAAGGTAGTAAACATTAAGAATACATGGAAGAAAATAGTTTCATAATGATTTAATGCAAGTAGTATATCCTGCCAGTTACTTAGACTTTCAGGAAATACCTTAATCTAAGGGTTAACCTTATTTTATTGTAATTGGCAGAAGCCAAAAACAGTTTATATCATATCTCAGGGGGTTTCAGGGCCTAGGAAGTTTTGGGTTTAGCTGTGAAATCTGACCTTTAACATTTTGGTCAATGTACTGGGCAGGCACCTACTCTATGTGCCAAAGGAAGGAATTTGGCTGTTAACAGGAAATCTTCAGTTGGGATACTAAAGGCAGAATGAATTCCTTTATTTTGCATTTAAGTAATTTAGTTCTATATGGTTTTAAGTAACACTTTTAAAACTCTTATTTTTAAAGATGACTAAAGGAATCGTTACCAAAATCAAACTGAAAAGTGTTAGCCTTCACAAAAAAACACTGAAGTAATGTTTACTCCAGGAAATGCATAAATATTTAGTGAACCCAGAATCCAATCTTTAGGAACACAACTTTATTTGTAATTATTTTGCAGAGGAAGAGAAAAGGTAGATCTCTTTAGATCTCTTTATCAACATCTCAGTTGTAACGTGGGCGATGGTGTTTAGCATTTATTACCCTGAAGCTTGTGGACCTTCATTAGAATTCCAGATTCCATTTTATTCTCTGTAACCACTACAAAATTAGTAAACCAGAATTTTCGAGCTTTGTAGGCTCAGGTTTCACAGATACCTGCCTGATTGTATGAGATTAAATTCTTCGGAGACATCTAAAGTCTTGGTGGAAAGACAAAATAATACTTTGTGTTTGGGAAATAATGTATTTAATTATGAATGCGTTACTTTATATAAATGGAAGGTGTTTGTGCAATTAATCCCTACAAATGAAAGTTATTTTGAGGATTATGCATGCCACTCATTCTTTTCTGTAAATGGAAAACTAATTTTTTCCTTGTATCTCAGAAACAAGTTCTTACTTTTCCATTGATTGCATTAAAAATTGGTAGCTTGTTTTTTATTAGTGGCAATCATACTTTGAAGAATTACAGTTGATCTTTTGTTTGTTGACTACTTTGTTAGTATAGTAAATTTGTCACTTGTATACCAGTTCTATGGCTCTGGAAATAACTTACTTGAACTTTTGTTTCCTCATCTGTAAATTGGTAGTGATACTCTTACCTATAAAGGGTATTTTGAATATGAAATAATACATTTGGAAAAGGGTCAGGGACAGAGGAGACACTTATAATTGTTAGTGTTCATGCCTTTTATAAGAGTGTTATGTGCTTTTCTATGCTTTTTCCAGATTTGACATGTTTGGCTATTGAAGTTTCAACTTTCTGGCTGAACTTAGAGTAGAGGTCTCATGTGTTACAGCATGATGGAGCTTTTTTTCCCCCTGTCTTCTAGAACTATTTTATTACTAGGAATGCTTTGTTTTAAATCTGATTTTTAGTCTTTTTGTGTTGTACACTCTTCTTTTAATAGGTTTTATAAAATTATCTCAAGTAGTTTTAAAAAATTAGTGCACATGACACTTTCAGAAAGTGAAGGTGGAATGTATCATGAAAAGGTTAGGAATCATGGTTTTACATGGCATTGGTAAAGCTGATGAACCTGTTTGGAACTTTGAGGATATCTTGGCTCCATTTTCAAATTGTTGAGGTTTAATTCTGAAAAATAAGAGTTTTTACAGAGAGGTCTTTGTATTTCCTCTAAATATGAATTTCATGTTTTATCATAGTTTAAATCTGGTGTTTGGTACCTAATACTGTTTAAATGTAGAGGTGTATGTGTTTCTAGATTTAGGCAAGTTCAGTAAATGGAAATTTGGACTTTCTAAGCAGATTCATAAAACTGTCACAGCTTTAATAATACCTAAGTTTGTACCTTTTTATTTATTTTTTACTGTAAGAGTTGTTTTTTTAAAGTGTTCTATTTAGAAATCTGTTTATGTATTTCTGTTTATATATATATTATATATATTTAATATATATGTATACTTTCTTTCTTGCATTTTTCTTTTTGCCAGAATAGTTCATAGATGCTGTTGTATACATCAGTTCCAGAGACACATTCTATTGCATCAGTTCCAGAGGCACATAATGACTAATTTCTCTTTTTGATCCTAAAGATGATGGGATCAGATGTCAGCACAGTTCATTCATCATGAAGTTCTCCATCTGCCTTTTACCTGTTGATTTGATAGCCATTAATGATCATTGGCTAGATCGAGTTTTTCATTAGGCGTTGCAAATGGTGATACTCTATATTCTGTCATTTCTTCTCTATTAGTTGGAATTCTGTAATGAAGAACTGTCTCTTATCAGTTATTTGGTTGCTATTCATACACGAAAGGATAAATACTAAATCTTTCTCTTTATTTACTAGTTTTTAAAATAATGAATAGGCACCCTAGCTACCTCAAAAGGTAAACCGTGGTTTTTTATTTTTAGTGTCTGCAAACTCAAGAATTTTTTAACTCCAAGCTTTATTTGGATTTCACCAGCTTTTTCGTTAATGTCAGTTTTCTGTTCCAGGATCCAATCAGAGTACTACATTGCATGCAGTTGTCATTTCTCCTTAATGTCCTTTATGACAGTTGCCTAGTCTTTTCTTGTTTTTCATGACCTTGATAGTTTTGAGGAATACTTGTCAGATATTTTGTGAACTATCCTTCAAATTAGATTTTGTCTCATGTTTTTCTCATGATTAGATTGGGCTTTTGGGTTTTGGAAAGAATACCACAGAGGTAAAGTATCCTCATCATGTCAAATATAGGGAGATACGTGTATTATGTATGTGATGTTATCGGTGATATGAACGACCATACTTGGTTAAGATTTTCCAGGTTTCTCCATTGTAACAAACACTGTGTGTTTGTTTTCCCAGTTTTTGTCTTCCTCTTTCTTTCCTGAGCACAGCTTTTATCTCTGTTGCCTTACCATCTTATCTTTTGGGTTCTTGATTTTCTTTGTGGTCTTCTTTTAGAGAATTGATTGCTGCCTTTTTTTCTCTTTTAATTAATGGGAGAATTTAGTTGCATTTTTTCTTTGCTTCGGGACATTTTTCTGAATGTTCTTTTTAATAAGTTTGTGCCCCTTTTTCCCCCCAAAACTCTAATTTTTCTTATAGATTGATATTGTTCTTATTATACATATTAAGTAAATTGAGTTTTCCTTTGCCAGTTATTTGAAATCACCTGCTATGCTTGCTGGAGAGGGTGGAGGATTGTGGAGGGACAAGGAGAAATTACCAGGGTAGTGTTTGGGGCTGACTAGTTTTTTGCAATGCTCTGTTTTTATCTTCACTTCTTTACTATTCTTGCTCTGTCTGAGATGCTTTTGGCAGTTGTCATATGTATATTGAATCTAAAGGTTATACCTCTTCCCTTTTTTTTACTTGAAATTTTTATCAAGATAATTGTACATTCACATAAACTTATAAGAAATAATGCAGAGAGATCCCCTGTACACTTTACAGCAACGAGGAAAAACTCATACGGACCTCAATCTATGTCATTAAGCTATGGACATAAACTAAATGAATCTTGGAGTTTGGGGTAATTAGTTATACAAAGTTACTATTCTTATGTGAGAATAAAACAATGCAGCCAGGTTATTCTTTCCCCCCAACTCAATACAATAATACACAGTAAACTTAAGGTTTCTTTTTAAGGTACAGAGTTCTATGAATTTTGAGTTCTATGAATTTTTATTTTTTATATATATATACACATATATACATATACACATATATGTACATATATGTATGTATATGTATATATGTGTATATATATGTGTGTGTATATATATATATATATATATATATAATGCCAGCACACTCAGTTTATAGGACATTTCATTCACCCCTAAAATTTACCTCATTGCTGTCCCTTTGTGTAGTTAGTGTTCTTTGGTCCATGACAGTGGCTTAGTCTTTTCACCGCATCCCACAATTTTCTGTCCTAGTAGTTTTGCCTTCGCAATAGTTTCATGTGAATGGAATCATACAATTTACAGCCATTTGACGCTGGCTCCTTTCACTCAGTGTAATGGCTTTGAGATTATCCATGTTGCATGTATCGATAATTAGTTCCTTTTTACAGTAGATTCCACTGTATGATTGTACTAGTTTACTTATTTTCCTGAAGGGTATGTGGGTTGTTTCCATTTTCAACACTATAAACATCCCCATACAGGTTTTTGTGTGTAGAAGCATTTTCATTTGTCTAGGTTAAATATTTGGGAATAGAATTGCTGCATCATATGGAAAACATATTTAACTTGGTAAGACCTTGCTGAAGTGTTTTCCGGAGTAGCTGAAATATTTTGCATTTCCACTAGCAGTGTATGAGAGTTTCAGTTGCTCCACATCCTCATCACAACTTGTGTTGTTAGATTTTTTTTTTCTTTTTTGGCCATTCTCATAGATGTGTATTATCCTCTCATTGTGGTTTTAATTTGTAGGGTTTTTTTAATGTCCCTGATGGTTAATATGGTTTGAGCTTTTTTTTTTATCTGCTCATTTACCATCTATATATCTTCTTTGAAGTGCCTATTCAAACCTTTTGCCCATTTAAAATATTTTCCTAGTGTTTTGAGAGTTTTTTATGAATTATAGATTAAAGTCCTTTGTCTAATATGTGACTTGTAAATATTTTCTCCCAATCTGTAGCTTGATTTTGTTTCTCTTAATAATGTTTTTCATAGAGCAAACATTTTTAATTATGATGAAGTCCAGTTCACCAATATTTTTGTTTCATGAATTGCACTTTCAGCATCATGGTTAAGAACTCCTTCTAATGAGGGCGCCTGGGTGGCTCAGTGGGTTAAAGCCTCTGCTTTCGGCTCAGGTCATGATCTCAGCGTCCTGGGATCGAGGCCCACATCAGGCTCTCTGCTCAGCAGGGAGTCTGCTTCCTCCTCTCCCTGTCTCTCTGCTTGCCTCTCTGCCTGTTTGCTGTGATCTCTCTCTCTGTGTCAAATAAATAAATAATAAAAATCTTTAAAAAAAAAAAAAAAGAACTTCTAATGAAAGGTCACTAAAATTTATCCTCCTTTTTCTTTTAAAAGGTTCATAGTTTTTATGTTTTACATTTAGGTATATGATCCATCTTAAGTTCATTTTTTAGAAGGTGGAAGGTATAGATTGTGATTAATTTTTTTGCATATGGCTGTCCAGTTGTTCCAACATCATTTGAAACTACCCTTTTTTTATCGAATTGCCTTTTTACCTTTGTTAAAAATCTATTGATTGTGTATGTGTAGGTATATTTTAGGATTCTTTGTTCCATTGATCTGTCTGTCCTTTTGCCAATACCATACTGACTTGATTACTTCTATCTTTATAGTAAGTCTTAAAAATCACATAATATGAGGGGCACCTGGCTGGCTCAGTTGGTAGATCATGTGACTCTTGATCTTGGGATCATGAGTTCATACCCTGTGTTGGGCATAGAGATTTCTTTAAAAAAATTAGGTAGCATGAATCCTCCAACTTTATTCTTATTTTTAAAAATGTTTTTGGCTTCCTAGTTTTGCCTTTCCATGTACATTTTAGAGCCTGACTGTTTCTGTCTATACCTACAAAACTGCTGGAATTTTGATTGGAATTATCTTAAACTTAAAGGTCATTTCAGGAAGAATTGGCATCTTAACTATGTTGAGTCTTCCAATCCATTAACATGGTATGTTGTCTTTTAATTCTTTCATCAGTGTTTTGTAGTTTTCAGCATACAGATTCTGCACATAATTTGTTGTCTCTGTTTTATTTATATGTAAGTATTTGGATTTTTTTGTTTAGAGTTGTTAGTATGCAGATACTTAATTGATTTTTGTATGTTGACCTTACATGTTGCTTCCTTGATAAATTTACTTAATGGTTCTAGGGCTCAGCTAGATTATATTTAAGAAATTATAAACTAGACACAGTTTTACACTTTTTTTTCTGTTTTAGGTGAAATGTCAAATCTTAAATCTTGAATGTGGTGAAATTTTATTTTCTTCACTTTTCTTTAAGCAGTATACATATTTAGTAGCTTTGCTAATATTTAAATGTTTTGTGTAGCCTGGTGATAGAGGCATCAACCGAAACTAATTTCAGAGAGGGAGTCTTGTTCGACCTTCTTTTTGTAATTAAATTTTAGTAATACTGGCTAGTTTTATGAAAATTCTTACTTGTAATTATAAAATCATGAATTTTAACAGAAGAATATAATTAGGATAGTTAATTTTGTAACTGTTACTCGGATATCATAATTTTTAGCTTTGAATAATTGTTCTATTTCTTCTTTTTCTTTCTTTCTCCTCAGGTATTGGGAGAGTTGCTGCTACATCTTTAGGAAATTTAACTAACCATGGTTCTGAAGATTTACCTCTTCCTCCTGGCTGGTCTGTGGACTGGACAATGAGAGGGAGAAAATATTATATAGATCACAACACAAATACAACTCACTGGAGCCATCCTCTTGAGCGAGAAGGACTTCCTCCAGGATGGGAGCGAGTTGAGTCATCAGAATTTGGAACCTATTATGTAGATCACACAAATAAGAAGGCTCAGTATAGGCATCCCTGTGCTCCTAGGTATAGTATCAACTTTATTTTCAACTTTTTGTTTTGAGATTGTCTAATATTAGATTTTTAAAAAAATTTTTTTAAGATTTTTATTTATTTTCTAATGTTAGATTTTGAGCTCATATTTTCATCAAAGAGAAAGGCGTCCTAAAGTTTGATATTTGAAGGCTTATGACATTTTTCTTTAAATTTGTATTTAGTAATGATTTAGTAAATATATTTTAGTAATAATTTTTAAAAAACTTCATAAAACAACCTTAAAAAACACAATCAGTATTCATATGATCAGATTCTGTTTTAATATACCAGAATGTTTTTATTGTAGATACCCAGAAATTGAAATAAATAATTAAAACATCTGTCTCTTTCCATTTAAATTTCTATAAATAATACAGACCTCCCTCCTAATTTGTCAAAATATACTTCTGAATTACAGTACCTTGCTGTTTTATTTAATTTCTGACTTTTTATGTTCTGTTTCTTACTGTTGCCATGCAAGAAAGTGAAAATTGGAACTGTATAAAACATATCAGATCTGTTCAATAAATGTAGCCAGTGATCCTTTGGGCTTATCAGTAGGTCTCAGTATGTCTAAACTTTTAGTTCTGTGAATATTGTAGCCAGTTGTCATATGTAACTATTGAGCACGTGAAAGGTGATTAATCCAAATTGTGGTGTGCTGTATATATAAATGTAAAAAACACACACAGGATTTCAAAGTACATTAAAAAGACTAGTACCAGCTTAGTCATGAAATTGCAAATAAATTTCTGTTAACTACTTCTGAGCCGTAAGATTTAAAATGGGTAGAATATCATCAGCATGTTGATAGGTCTTCTTAGTATCATGTAGCATAATATGATCTTTGGTTATAGCAGACTTTTGCATTTTTTAGAACCATTAAAATTGTTATGAAAATACACTTTAATATTATCACTTAGAAAACTATGCTTTATCATTTATTGTGTCATTTTACATATTTGGATTTATTAATTCAACTTGGAAAACTTTCTTTTCCCAGTGATTCCATTTAGTGGCATTCAGTCAGTGTTTATTGAACAACTGAAATCGTCATCACATCAAAAGAACCAGACCAACTGCTCTCCCTGTGTTGGGCTCTGGTCCCTTTTCCTACTTACTGTCTAAACCATTTCGGGCAAGCTGCTGGCCTCCATTTTCAGGCCTGTGACATGGGGATAATTTAGAGTTCCCCTCCTACCTGATCATGATTCCCATCAAGGGCAGGGGTGAATTTCACTTATCCCTGCTGTTTCCCACCATCGAACACACAGACAGGCACATAGTGGGAGTGCAGCCAGATGTTTATTGATGAAGAAAGTTGGAAAATGCAAAAAGGAAAAAAAAACCAAACAAACATGATTACAGATTGCTGTCACGAGATGGCAGAAGACTTTGTGGTCCAGACAACCAGATTTGAGAGTATATTGAGCTGACCTTTTCTGTTTATCACCAGTAACTTCACATTATTATAGAATTGTTATAGTTTACAAGGCATTTTCACAATTTGCCTCTCTGAGCAGCTCTGTAGATATTAAACCGGAGAGAACAAACACCTTTCTTAAGCTCGCATAGATAGTATTAACAACTATTTTTGATTGTCTCTATTATGCTAATCCTTATAGAGAACACTTGATTTACTAGCTCATTTACTGTTGAGAATCATCCTCTTTCGTATGAATTTATTCCAATTTTACAAATAAGAAGGCTGAAGTTTAGAGAAGTGAAGCAGTTTTGCCCATATTCATATAACTTGTGAGGTGGCCAAACTGAGGTTAAAACCCTCAGGCATATCTGACTTCCAAGCCTCAGTTCTTTCCTACCCCCCAGTTGTGCTATCAAAGGATATTTCACTTTGTTCCTACTTCATACCTACTTATGAAAGAAGAGATAACTATAAAATTGCAGTGCCATCTAGACATCTTTAAATTGTTAATTACAGTGTAACATTTAATCCTAGTTTACTATTGCAGTGACCTTTTCTGATATACACATAAATATTGATGTTTGGAGCAGGCTCTCCCAGTTTTGTCTGCTATTCTGGAATAGATTGTTTTGGCCTCCCAAATTTCAGTCGTTAGGCTTCAAGTGGTTCAGTGCTTTTTCTTTAGTATTTTCCCATATAACAACTGCCTCCCCATCTTGCTGTTCTTTCTGTCCCAGCAATTAGGCCATTAGAACTAATTAAAAGCATGGTCTGTTTTTTCTTTTTGTTTTAAGTCTGATTTAAGATAGGTTCTAATCAATTCTAACTCCCATATGCTCTCATAAGTTGGTAAAAGCAAAAAATAGTTAATGTGGATAATTCAAGCACAGTTCTCATTCCCACTGTACTACATAGTCCAAATCCCCTTCTCAGCCTACAGGAGGAAGAAAGTATCCATTCTCATTTTGAGAGAAACTGTCAACCTTTCCAATATAAATTTACAGCTAATTACTAGTTATTACTGAAAATTATTATTTTAGTTTTAAGCCTCAGTATAAAGGCAATGTAGCTCCAAATTTTTTATAGCTTCCTTTTAAGTTCCTTGAAAAGAATCAATACCAGACAGAAGAAATCTCTTAAAAATATGTGAAGATTGTGGGTACCTGTTTGGCTTAGTTGGTTAAGTGTCTGACTTTGGCTCAGGTCATGATCTCTGGGTCCTGGGATTGAGCCCCACTTTGGGCTCCCTCCTCAGGGGAGTCTGCTTATCCCTCTCCCTCTGCCCCTCCTCACACTTGTCCTCTCTCTCTCTCACTCTCTCAAATAAATCAAATCCTTAAAAAAATATATGTAAAGATTTAGCTTAGGTTTATATCCATCACTAATGACCTACTAGTTTCCAAAAGAAGGTGGCTTTTACTTCACTTTGTGGTGTGGTTAAAAAAAAAAGTCAGACTTACATGGTTTTTTGTAGGTGGTAGAAGGAATTCAGTTTGGGCAAGAGGCAGATTGAAAAACACTTAAATATTATTTGTTCTTTACAATTTCTTGTTTAGATTTAGAGACTATCCTGATGAATGTCAATTGTTTTTTCTTAGCGTACCTCGGTATGACCAACCCCCTCCTGTCACATATCAGCCACAGCAAACTGAAAGAAATCAGTCCCTTCTGGTACCTGCAAATCCGTATCATACTGCAGAAATTCCTGACTGGCTTCAGGTTTATGCTCGAGCCCCTGTGAAGTAAGTGAACTTACAACATGGTTTTGTTGAGGGGTGAGTGGAGCCAGAATGGAGTCTCTGGGCTGCTTAACCCACACAGAACTGTTTTTTCCCTTACTATTATTGGGCTTCTAAATAATATTTTACTTGAGGAAGGGCTATCACAACTTACAAAGTTTGAAAATCATTGACTAGAAATGTAAGTTCTACAAACATTTACTGATTCTTCACTTTCTTAGTATGCAGACCTGTGTTATATTAGGGATACGATAAGAAGCTTATATTCTCCTAGGGGAGATTAACTTGTAAATAAGTGATACATACTGTGTGATAAAAGTAAGGACCCAGGGAAGTCCTAGATAACAAGGATGAAGCAGCAGAACCCAGGGGTGTTGAGGAAGTAATACAGTTAGTGGCTACAAGTTCTGGGATGAGGTGATTTGAGTTCACGGATACTTTTTAGCTGTGTAACCCCGAGCAGAGTGCTTAACTTAGTTTTGTCTTCTGTAAATTGGGGATAGGAATAGTGCCTACTCCTAAGGTTATTAAGAATTCAATAAAATAGTGCACCTAAAGTATTTTTATCTTAATATCTTATACATTAAAAAAACTTAGTAAAGACGATAATGATGGTAATTATTGCGGACAGAGGTATAGAATAGTGGTCAGGATCACTCAGGAAGGAAACTGAGTCTGATTTCTGGCTCTATCACCTACATACTGAATGACCTTGAGCAAGTCAATAAACTTAGATTTCTAAGTTTTTTTCCCTCTACTAAGCTATGGGGGATAAGTGATCATGCATTTTCAAGCACATGGCGTGGTGGCTGCCTTGCAAAAGCACTTAATACGGTTTCTTACTCTATGAGTGGAGCAAGGAAAGCTGCACTGAGGAAGAAAATACATGGGCTAGTTCTTAAAGATGAATGTGAATTTGCCAGGCTCATTGAGGATATTTATTGGGTGCGATAGTAGACACTATTCTTGAAATACAATCATGAATAAATGAAATCTGCCTCAAAGAGCTTCTCTCTTCTGGGAAAACAGAAGTAGATACTCAGATCAATAACCCAACATGATAAGGATTAATAACACTGGTATATACAAAGTGCCATGATTTCAGAAAAGGGAGTTTTTGAAAGCAAATAATTATTGATTATCCAGTGCTTCCTGTGTATCTTATGATACTAAACTTTTACATATGTTATCTCATATAATCTGTCCAAAAACCATTTTATAGGTTAAAAAAATGGAGGCTCGGGCACCTGGGTGGCTCAGTGGGTTAAAGCCGCTGCCTTCGGCTCAGGTCATGATCCCAGGGTCCTGGGATCGAGGCCCACATCGAGCTCTCTGCTCAGCAGGGAGCCTGCTTCCTCCTCTCTCCTCTCTCTCTACCTGCCTCTCTGCCTACTTGTAATCTCTCTCTCTGTGTCAAATGAATAAATAAAATCTTTAAAAAAAAAATGGAGGCTTTATCTTTGCTAAGAACATACAACTATTAAGTGGTAGATTTTAAACCTTTATCTCCAGTTTCAAGGATCATACTCTTAATTTTTGTCATTAATAAATAATTATTAACTCTATAAAATTCTTATTTAATGAATAATTATATACTGGGCAGCTGTTAAATTCTCGTTAAACTTTGCTAGGCATTTCATATATGATTGCATATACTTTTAACAACTCTGTAAGGTAACATTCAGTTCCTGGTTTTTGTAGCCTTAGTCTTTCTTTTTTGTATTTCAGAAACCAAAACTAATAGCATAAAATAGCCCAAAGAAGAGTTTTGGATAGTTTAAGATGATTGGACAGTGAATTTGGGAAAAAAATTAAATCTTTGATATTAAAAAAAAGGAATGTAAAACCTTTCATATATATTTTTTTGAAATAGTAACTCTTCTCCATAATTTTAAAGAATGATCATTGAAACAAAATTTGCAAGGGGTTAGGCCAACTCTGATCTAAATTTTTACCATATTATGTATTTACCAACTCTGTGTGTGTTGAGGGGGGGCGGGAGGGAGGGCTTATGCATGGCTATGTGTATGCCTTTACCCTAGAGATTTTAGAAGTTATTTTTCTTGCTTAGAGCCATTTGTTTTTATTAGCTTCTTTTCAGGCTTTTTAATTTGAATAGTTTATTACCTCAAGAATATGTGTCATAATTATTTGATTATGATTCTGCTTATTTAGGCCAGATTAACATTCTTAGAAAGTTATTGGTCATTTGCTATGAATTATTTATTAATTTTTGGCCAACATAAACATTCTTCTCAGTCTGCAGATTCACAGTTGTTAATCTGTGGTCTGATATGGAGACAAAATCATCTTCCAGGGTTCCAGTCCTAAAGCACTGCTGCTTTTTTTCCAAGTCAAATTTAAGCCTTGACAATGTAATTTTTAAAAAGATTTTAATTATAGATATTATTTTGCAAGATATAAACCATGCTTTTCAAAAGTTTTGTTTTAGTTTATTTGAAATTAGGTACACATTTATCCATAGACATTTAGCTTGGTTTGGTGTCTGAGATAACCTACAGCAGCCTCTTTATCTGATCATATCCATACAGTATAGGAATGGCATAAGGAATGATAGCAGATGGACTTTTAACCCTTTTCCCCCCTCTCTTCTTTCACTCTTTTAATTTTTTTTTATTATTTGCCCCAGGAGTACAGGTCTGCGAATCATCAGGCTTACACCTTTCACAGCGCTCACCATAACATATACCCTCCCCAATGTCCATTACCCATCCACCCTATCCCTGCACTCTCACCCGCCCCCAGTAACCCTCAGTTTGTTTCGTGAGCTTAAGAGTCTCTTGTTTTGTCTTCTTCCTTATCCCATCTTGTTTCATTTTTTTCCCTCCCTCCACCCCACAGCTCCCCGCCCTGCCCCTCAAGTTCCTCATATCAGAGAGATCATAGGATAATTGTCTTCCTCTGATTGACTTATTTCACTTAGCCTAATACCCTCTAGTTCTATCCACGTCGTTGCAAATGGCAAGATTTCCTTTCTTTTGATGGCTGCATAGTATTCCATTGTATATATATACCACATCTTCTTTATTCATTCATCTGTTGATGGATATCTAGGTTCTTTCCATAGTTTGGCTATTATTAACAATGCTGCTATAAACATTTGGGTGCATGTGCAGATCACTACCTTTGTATCTTTAGGGTAAATACCCAGTAGTGCGATTGCTGGGTCATAGGGTATCTCTGTTTTCAACTTTTTGAGGAACCTCCATACTGTTTTCCAGAGTGGATACACCAGCTTGCATTCCCACCAATAGTGTAGGAGGGTTCCTTTTTCTCCGCATCCTTGCCAACACCTGTGATTTCCTGCCTTGTTAATTTTAGCCATTCTGACTGATGTGAGGTGGTATCTCATTGTGCTTTTGATTTGTATTTCCCTGATGCCGAGTGATGTTGAGCACTTTCTCATGTATCTGTTGGCCATTTGGATGTCTTCTTTGGCAAAATGTCTGTTCATGTCTTCCGTTTTTTTTTTTTTCTTCTTTCACTCTTCATACCACTTGACCTACTAGTATGTATAGTTTCTGTTCATGTGCTGATTTATGTCATAGGTAATATATGTATTTACATTTTCCTTAGATCTGGAACAATATATGCCCAACTTTTAAATGTTCTTATTTCTGGGAGTTGATAAGATTGAGGAGGGTTATTCTTTCTACTTTATAGTCATCATTAGAGAGAAATAACATAAAAAGCTTTCTTTTTTGGAGAAAAAGATCATACTTAAGTGGAATTCCTTGCTGCTTATGAAAAGAAATAGACTCCCAAAGATTATAGCCCTTTCAACTCTGGTTCTGTGACCTAACTTTAAAACTTTAGGAAATGAGCAACTTAGTTTTTTTTCCCAAATAGGTCAGGACTTTCAGAATGAGCCAGACTGAAATGAAAGCAGGTACTATTTTACTGCTTAAAATCTTAAAATGAGAGGTTTAGGAACCTGTTACTTTTTATAGTTGGTCCAAAATTTTTGTCTCTAAAGAAGATGGAAATGGTTGATAATTGTTGTCAACAAAGGATGAGCTGTTATCTATGAAGTAGATAATGAAGAATTTTTTACTTAACCAAAGGAGAGGTTTTAGTAAAAAAACTGGCATGTTTTTTCCTTTTGCTAAACAATTGCCAATCTTCTAAGTTCCTGAAATTTTAAAATTCTATCTCTAGCAACAACTCACCAAAACAATTTTTGCAGATACTTCCAAACTTGACTTATATTCTAAATTTTTATTTATGGATTTAAGTAAAGTTATGTTTCTGAAGCTGCTTACAAGTTGATCTACAGAATAAATAAGGTTAGGATATAACAGGAAAAAGACCATCAAGAACATATTTATTTCATACACACACACCCCAACACCAGTCCCCAACACTACTGCAGCATGGATTGCATTTTATTCCTATGGCTTGGCAGTCCTGTGGTGTCATCATTGCCCCAGCTCTGGGTGAAGGCAGAAAGAAAGAGTGGGCACACTGTTACAGGGGGCAGGCGTGGGGAAGGGACTTAGGCTACATCATGATCCCTGGAGCTGGAAATAGCAGCACTTTTGACTCCTGAAAGACAGCATCTACTGGAGTGTGAACACATTTTTTTGTAGGATTATAGCAATTGATGTTTGCATATATGGGTTAGTTATAAGTAGAATATTGCCCTAGGAAAAACAGCTGAAGTGATACAATGAACATAGGCTAATGAAGTAGTTTACAGCCTCTTTTCTGAATGATTTACCTGTGTGTGTGTATTTTAAAGATTTTATTTATTAGAGTGTGTACGTGAGCACATGAGTGGCAGGGAGGCGAGAGGGAGAAGCAGACGCTCTGCTCAGTAGTGCGGCTGAGGCAGTGCTCAATCCCAGGACCCTGAGATCATGAAGGCAGATGTGTAACCAACTCAACCACCCAGGTGCCCCACCTGTATATATTTTTTTAAAGATTTATTTATTTCAGTGAGTGAGCACATGATGGGAGGAGCAGAGGGAGAGGGAGACAAGTAGACTTCCCACGAGCGGGTAGCCCAACACCCACTGGGTCTCAGTCCCAGGACCCTGAGATCATGACCTGAGCCCAGATCAAGAGTCTGAAGACACTTAATCATCCAAGCCATCCACACACCCCTACCTGTATATTTAAACCATAAGTGACTAAAAATTAAACCTGGGGAATCAGGTGATTTGTCTAGTTAAGAAAAGAATGGGAGTTTTACATTTTTCCTAAAAAACAAAACAAAACAAGCATATTGGGAAGTATTACATGAGAAGGGAAGTAATTCCGTAGAAACAGCAGGGGGCAAGATTTTGGGAGGCAAATGGGTGCCTCGCATACTTTTCTCATCTGTGCCCTTCTAGAGCATGTTTTCTTCGTCCCAAAGGATTTTCTGTAATTTTCTGATTTTGTTGCTTCTACCTTAATCCTATTTTTGATACTAAATGCTGTGCTTGGGAAGTCAGAAAATTGCCTGAGGCTTTTTCCTTTTTTTTTTTTCCTTCTTTTTTTAAAACTTGAATGCTTATGTGGAATGATGTTCATATCTTAAAACAAGTATGATATTTACCAATTTAGTCTTCTCTCTTTTTCCTTGCTAGAAAATACAGATGATAAATAAGCCTTAATTTTCTTATAATTCAACTGGCATAAATTCAAGCATTTTGAATTAGTTGACATTGCTGAAATGCCCGTTAGCTATGGAATTCTGACTGTACACGATTAAGATTTTTTTGCTAGGAATTATGAATTTGTTTCAAACAAATAAGATCTTAAGCTACATGAATAGCAGAGGTTCTAGGAAACAAAACCGTTACCTCATAGAGGCTCATTGAGTATTTCTTATGGTATCTCTAATTTATGTTGGAGTTTCCCACTAAAGAGAATATTAAGCTTTGTACCAAGTGTACCTATTAGTAGATTGTGGCACTTGAGTAATTAAGTGGGTAAATTTGGGATCCAACAAGGTATGTTTATCTTGTGGTTCTGCATATTGTGCTCCTGGTATTCCGGTTACATATACCCAAGTTGTACAGAAACAGAAGTCAATGTGCCAGGCACAGTGTGTTGCTCATACTGACTGCTTTTTATTTGTTTAGTTTCCCTTCTTAAAAAATGTTTTAAAAAATATATTAGAGGATCCTCTTGGAATAAGATGTTAAATGAATTACCAAAGGATCACTGGGTAGGAAATATTATAAATGACTATTAAAAATAAATTTACTAGAATTTACAATCAAAGCTTCTGATTATCCGTTCTAGAGTCTACTCTCATTTTGAAAAGAACTTATTCCCTTTCTGCTTGATTTTGTTTTAATACTGTATACTCAACCTCAGGAAAAGAGCCCATGAGTGATGGTTCCTGTTCATTCCTCTTTTATTTAGTTCCTTGTTTGCTGTAGTGAACAGCATTCCTCAGAAAGTTCTGTCAACACTAATAACACAAGTGACTTTGCCCATTTTTGTGTATTGTCTTTGGGCATAATATGGTCTAAAGTATTTTTAAGTTTCTGACAGTTAAACTTTAGGTGAACTTATGAATAGAGTAGAATATGTATTCTTCTGAAATTATAGAACCACAGTGGTTTGAAATCTGTGTTCATTGTTGTTTAATGTTGATAGTAGAATAACTGATAAAGAAATTGGTATTTTTTAACTTAAACTGAAATGTAGTATCAGCAGTTCTCTCCTCTCCCTAAAAAAAATAGGATATTTAAATAAGTTAACAACTCAGTTATTTTTAATTAAAACTTATGGTTTGTGTAGATATAATAAAGTTGATTTTTATAAAAATAGATCAGTTTGTTGCTGTAAATACATATTTATGTATGTGTTGTGAACATATGCATGATTATGTTTTAAAACAGATATGACCACATTCTGAAGTGGGAACTCTTCCAGCTGGCTGACCTGGATACATACCAGGGAATGCTAAAGTTGCTTTTCATGAAAGAACTGGAACAGATTGTTAAAATGTATGAAGCCTACAGACAGGCTCTTCTCACAGAGTTGGAAAACCGCAAGCAGAGACAGCAGTGGTATGCCCAGCAACATGGCCAGAATTTTTAAGTTAACTTTTTAAAATAAAATTTAAGTTTTGTAAGGGCTTTAAAATATTTTCTCAGATAAAAAACTGCAAACAAATACTTTGGTTAATAAAGGCAGCTTTTTGGAAATTATAAAATTCTAATTTTACATGTATTTTGTTATTAAAAATATTTTATTGAGCAAAAAAACGATTATCATCTTAAGAGCCGACACAGCAAACACTTCTAAATGCTATATATTAGAAACTGCTTTGAATATTCTCAGTGGAGACAAATGCAGCAAGAAATGTCATTATAACCAGATATTAAATAGGAAATGATCACTTGGTAAACTCGTACAGTAGCAGTATCTTTCTTTAAAAAACAGAACCTATACAGTACTTAAAAAAAAGAAAAAAAGATGTGTACTGCTTTCATGTGGAATAGTACCTGGAATCAGGTGGTTTAAATATTACCATTGTGCAGTTCAAAACACAAAATGGGGTTTGGGACCTTAATTGCAATAAATGTATATATATATAACATATAGGGCTCCTTCCCAAAACATAACCCTTTTAAAACATATTGAGAACATACATTTTGGTATGAAAGTGTAAAGGGCCTGTAATTTTTTAGGAATAAACGTAGGCATAAGGTTTTCGCCTGTATGGGAAAGTTGTGTACAGCGCTCAAAAGTTGCTATCATTTCCTTACTTTTGACCAGGGCTCTTAAAGCATTTAGTAGCATGGCTCTAATGAGACAGTGGAGGGTTCCTGACAGCATATGGCACGCTGCCATCCCAACAGGTTGGGTTGAGCTGCCAAAAATGACAATCAGGGATTCACTAAGAAATCTTGGTCATTAAATTGATTTTACGTATTTTTTATCTTCTAAGGATTTGTCACAGAAGTTTAAAACCTACAATTTCCCTCCCAATTTTTTTCCTTTTAATAGTTAAGACATTGTTCATAATTAGCAGTACAATTGATTACAGAAAAATTTACGGCATTTTTAGCTATAAATCTCTAGAATTCTGTGAATTTCAACATTAATTGAAGTAGCTCTTCAGTTACATTTACATGTGTTGTAAATATGTAAATATATTTTTAGTTTAGGTAATCTTCCAAAATACAGAGCACTCCCAGTTATCAATGCGTTTGAATTCATAAAATGTTGAAAATGTTAAATGTTTGATTTTATATAACAAGCTTATTATTAAATATATTTTTGTGGAAACTTAAATGTGTCATGTGTGAATCCATGTTTTTTACATAGTGTTATAAATATTTGATTTTTCCATTCAGAAGGTCCAAAAGCAAAGGAAGCAGTATATAATGACAGGGATATTGAAAAATAAAATGAGCTGGTAGAATTTTATCAGTTGGAAAAGTTACTTTTCAGAGCATGTAATCAAACTTTTCTAAGATGTAAGCTTATATGTCTTATGAACTCTCACATAGTCTTCTATCTTAATTATCTTTCCTGTTACTCATTACTTTGTATTACTGTTTAAACCTGGCTAAGCCATTTCTAAGGAAGTTAGAAATGACTATTGTAGAGCTCCCAGATTATAGAATGGCTAGTTTAAAAGAACTGGTTTAAAAGAACCAAAAAAAGGATCAGCATATGTTTCTTAAAGTGGAAACTCAGATTTGTAATGGTGTCAACACTAAAAATGCATTTTTAATTTTAAAAAGAGATAAACCTTTATCATTCTATATCAGTACCTCCCAAACGTTTCCACATTCAGTAAGCATTTGTTTTTAATATTAGGAACCAGAGTAAACTTTAATAATAGTTCACATGTTAAAAGAATAAACCTATGAAGAATACATTTCTTTGTGTACCAAATGAAAAAATATACAATGCAGTGAAACTCAAGTACATATACAAAGTGATTTTTTTGTGCATTTTTTGATCAAGGAGTTTATATTCTATATTAAATCATAATATAAAAGAAGCAGTATTTAGTTTTTGATAAAGCAACTGAAAAGTTCTCAGATGTCTTTAAAAATAAAAACTTATGGTATATATAAGATGATATAGATTGAATCAAGCTTGTTGAGTTGTTATGCTATGCTTAAATGGATGACTATGTGAAATAATTTAAAAATTCTCCTGTAGAAATTAAATGAGCATATCCAAACATGGAGTAATATTACTACATGGTTTAATTATAACCCAGTAGTAGAATTTAGTAAATTCAAGCAGAACACATGTACTGTCATCATAGACAAACACTTTAAATTATAACAGCATATTTGAAGACAAAATTAAGAAACTGTACGTGTTAACAAAAATGATACAACCATGCATACATACATCTGCTTATTAAACACCGAAGAAAAAGAACTAAACCATTTTGAAGTTTTCAGAGGAGCTTGGTATTTTACTCTGTCCCGATAGAAGCACTTTGAATGTTTGCATGGAGACATAAAACTGAATATTTAACTGACAATTGGTCATGCACCTGTACTTCTAAAAATTTGGATTAAATTTTCTTCTTTTCTGATTGTTCAGTAGATTCTGACTTGGGCGCAGGAAAAGCTTGATGATACAGGTGTCTATGGGTTGCTGCTGCACTGTAAAGCTTGTATAAAGCCTAGAAATACAAGAATCAAGATTATAAACACAGATGTAAAATTTTTCCTTGTTAGTGTAATTAGCTTATGGCACTATATAATTAGCATGCTAAATGTGGAATTTTTATATCATTAGTCTGTTTAAGATATAAATTAATAACTAAGAATCTTAGAACTCAAAAATATTTTCACTTCTCCAGTGTGTGTATGGATTGATCTTTATGGTAAATGGTTTATTCTCAGACTGCATTTCCTTTGACTTTGCACACCTTTTGGAGCAGGGCTTCCTAATTACTGTGCCCCAGGGATGTATTGAGAACTCATATCATGAATATTACCAGCTTTGGAGAAATTTTACTTCTGACTGCTAATAGCTACTTTATTATACACAGCTTAGACCACTTGCTATCTGGGCTTCCTTACAGGTTTTTCAGAATGGGACCATTTTTTCCCCCTATTATCTCCTGATATGATCATGCCAGTAAGTAGATATGTTGCCCCTCCTCTTGCCACACTGGGATCCTTCATTTAAACATTCTCTTCTCGTTTCCATTACTTGATTCGTAACTTACAAAACATTTTTCAGAAGCATTACCTCAGAAAGCCTTTTCTCTTAAAGCTGTGATTGTTCTTTGTGTCGACAATGTTTGAATCATAGGAATTTTTATATATTACTTTACATAAGTGTCCGTAAATATTTTGGTCCTTTCCCCCCTCAGTGAATAGCTAATATTCATTCTCTTCTGACTTTCATATATTGAACACTCAGTTAAAACCAACTTTTCTGAGGTAATTCTAGAGTCTGTAAAAGAGTTTGAATATTTTTAAAAGCTTGATATCCTTTGAATAGTAACCAATGCCCAGGAAATTCCATTAATTTTTATTTTTGAAGTCTTGATAGCTGTTTTCTTAAGTCTAAATAATACCATCATCAATTCTGTGAATGCACATTGGTGTAACATGGTATTGTCCTAGATCTATCATAATTCTAACATTCAACTTAGATTGTTTTTACTTCTTTAATGAATTTGTTTTACTGAATTTTACATATTTCTCTATTGACTTATATTAAATGTATCACTGGTATTGACTAGAGGACATACTCCAGTTATACGTAACAGCAGAAACTGAGTAAGGAATTATGTTCTATCTCAGTAGTTGTTCGAGATCAGTTTTGCTTCCTGAAGATAATGACTAGAATAACTCCACAGAGATAATTTTTCTTATGTAACAAAGGATTCTTTCCTGCAAGCTCAGATTCTTTCCTCGGAGTTTTGCCCATGTGCGGTAGGAGAAATGAACCCAATTTACAGGTCAGTCTAGGAATGCTCAGAAAGTCACACTTTGTACTGGCCTGGAACCTGCTTAAAGTGGTAAAGGTAACTCACTCAGATGCCTGAGTTAAAAACAACATCTAAAAGTTGTAGCTCTATTTCGATACTCTCTACTAGTTAGGTTTTCTCAACTGTATTTTTATTTCATTCTGCAGTGGAGCAAAATGCACAATGTTGGAGCTTAAGAATTTTGGAATTTTCTACACATTCAGGAAATAAAACATAAAACAGGATATTCTTGATAGTCAACTCTTATGTTTCATATGCAGATCAAATCACACAAGATGTCAGGAATAAATAAAATATTTTAAGACCATGTTAAAAATTCACAGCTAAAATTGTGACTCTTGGGACACAGGAACGGTTATCCCCAAAGATTTTTTTTATTTAAATTCAATTAACATGTAGTGTATTACTAGTTTCAAAGGTAGAGTTCAGTGACTCATCAGTTGTATATACACCCAGTGCTCATATCACCAAAGACTTTCTAATCCATTAATGGTTAGTTGGTTTATAAAATAATATAATTTTTATAAGTTTATAGCTCTCAAACAAAATTTAACTTACCTCATTTGTACTTCCCTGTGGCAAAGGCAGTTTAAAAGGGAAAAAAGAGAAGTATATATCCTGCTTCATTAATAGCATTATGATAATTCAACTTTTTTACAGTATTTCTGAGCATTTAAGAACATAATTTCCTACACATTTTTTCAGTTCAGATTACATATTTTATCTGAATCTTTCGAAGAACCCAATTCTATATTCCTCAGAGGGTTTAGTATCATATTCTAGGAACCCTTTGGGATTAACCTCAAATACCCCTTCTTTAGTCTTCTAAGGTTGAGGAGCTATTTGAGACAGTGGCTCAGAGGATCCAGTTTTTAATTCATGTTTACCCACAGTGCTACCATTAGTTTATCTTAACTAGATTGTTCAAAGGCACATGGTAAATTCATTAGTTAAAATTCTACTTTAAAAAGAGTATAGGTAAGTATAAATGCTGGGAGAATTGTAGCTATTACTTGCTACCTGCAGAGCGTAAGTTCAAAAGTCTTACCTCCAAAAGTTTATGAAGAATCTCAATTTTAGCTTTCCTAAATGCCCCTAAATTTTCATGAGGTAACTGAAAACACTTCCAGAATGATAGAATGAGTTCATTATCGTTTCTAGGTGTGTTTATAATTGTCTTGTCTATCCATTAATTGTTTGAACAATGGACCACAGTGACCCTGACTCTAGGCTATGGTTAACTGAAACACAAAGGACAAGTGACCCATGAAAAGCTGACCCAGAGGCTGACCTGGACCCATGCTGTGGCCTGGTACAAATGCCTAGTTCAAATAGAGACAATCTGAAGTAACCAGATCTTGCTTTTTAGGAGCTTATACTAAAAGAGACAGTGATACAACAACTTATGATAGTGGTTCACATACAGCCCTCACAAAGCCAACAGGAATCAAATGATAGTTTGTAAGTATGAAGTCATCTTAACACATAAGTCGCAATCCCTCAGTAAAAACTCAACTGTGCTTTCTCACACTTCTTTTTAACAGCTTTAACTTTTAGGATAAATAAGTAAAAAAACAAAACTGCCTAATCCACAGATATTTGAAAACACTGAAATGTTAACTGGCAATCAGTTATGTAGGGCTTCACATATCCTATTACTGTTAGTTGTTTGTATCTAGCCATCTTGACAGATTCTAAAGCTCTTTGAAGACTGGGGCCCAAGTCAGGGTCACCTGTTTAGTTCTAACACCTAACATGGTGTCTGGTACATAGTGTGCTACATTTAGTTGAAGAGGATAAAATATTCTTACCTGGTCCCACAAGGCTGCAGCCACCTGGTCTATTACAGCTCCCAGCTCTCGGTATTCTCCAGAGTACCGGATGTATGCCCAGGTGCACAAGGTGATAAGAGTCAGTCCCATTATCATATTGCATAGGCTAGCTATGATGTCCAAACCAATGAATCCAGTCACACCAGCAATCACATAAGTGATAAAGATGACAACAAATAGTGTGGCTGGGGTACGAGCTGCATGGAAGATATTTTTGCTATCATTGTGCTTGATATACTGGATGTAAAGTTCATCTATTTCACTCTCCAACTGTTGCAGGTAACGACGGCTAAATTCCTCCCCACCCATCTTCTTGACCCCTCGGAATAGCTTCACAGATTCTTCCTTAAGCTCCAAATGTTTGGCCTGTAGGTCATTAGGTGCCAGAAATGGTTTGTCACCACCACAAATCTGTATCAGATAGAGAAGTGCTGTTTATGCCATGCAGAGTAAAATTAGCAACTGTATCACAATCTTCCACTTAGTTAAATTTCTTAGAACACAATAATCAGAAAGAGTTTACATATGTTTTGTCAGCCCACATCTTTGTGCACTCTGTATCAGGCATAACTGTAAGTGGGACCAGTATTTTAGAGATGACTTACATAAGGCCATTCTTAATTTTTATTTTCTTTTTGACCTGGGAAAGAATATCCAAGACTTAATCCAAGTTCCTCAAGATGAAAAGGCATGATTCAAAGTGAACTGCAAGGGGCGCCTGGGTGGCTCAGTGGGTTAAAGCCTCTGCCTTTGGTCATGATCTCAGGGTCCTGGGGTTGAGCCCCACATTGGAGCTCTCTGCTCGGCAGGGACCCTGCTTCCTCCTCTCTCTCTGCCTGCCTCTCTGCCTACTTATAATCTCTTGCTCTGTCAAATAAATAAAATCTTTTTTTTTAAAAAAAGTGAACTGCAAACTGAGTTCATTCACAGAATGAACCCAAAATCAAATTACTTATATATAAGATCCTCTGGGAAGTTTATTCTAACCACACTGAAGTATTTTTGGCCAATGAGGTTTAACTTAAAACAATAGCAATGCTATAAAACTCGAAAGTAAAATGAGGAAAAACATGTTCTTTGGCAGTTTCACTGACTGTGTTTGAATGGAGCTCTTACAGTATTTTCTTCAATAGACTAAATGGAAGCATAGTCAATGTTCTTGAACTACATTTTCAGTTTTTTCAAAAGTTACAAGAGAAATCTCAGTTACTCATACCTTTCACTTTGGTTATTTGAGATTTAACTATATAAAGCATACTCTCATTCTAGTTACCCTTTACTTATGTTGTGAATACCATTCCATATAATGTATTTCTCTTGACTCTTAACACTCCATCAATTTCGGATATAATTTATATAACATTTTTCAGGAGAAAAACCTATCATGTTAGTAGATATGTACAATAATTATTGGATGCATCCTAATTCAGAACGTTAAAAAGAAGAAGAGCAGTATATAGAAATGTTGGCCCCTGAAATTTCTTTTTTCCTAGTGGTTTTTTGGTTTTGTTTTTTGTTTTTGAGAGACAGTGTGTTCTGGATGGGGGCGGGGCAGGCGGAGGAGCAGAGGGAGAAGGACAGAGAGAATCTCAAGCAGACTCCATGCCCAGTGCAGAGCCCGACTTGGAGCTCAATCTCACAACCCTGAGATCATGACCTGAGCCAAAACCAAGAGTTGGACACTTAACCAACTGTGTCACCCAAGCACCCTAACAGGTTTTTAGAGTTAAGATAGAAATACTGAAATTGTTGCATGAAGGGAGGTGTAGAGGAGAGTGTAGCACACGTTGTTTTAGTCACTAGAGTTCATAAATAGTGGGAAGATTTTTTTTCTAAAAAAAAAGAAAAGAAAAAAAATGGGTCTGTAATACAGAGGGAACACATTTAAAGTATGTTTTAAATTGTGCATAGTGTTCCTTTCCTAAAAATTATTTTAGGTATACAATAAATAGAAATGTGATATACATAGGCTGAGAAAGAGTAAGTCAAAGCCACTCCTTTGCATTGTGTAGACAGTGTAACTTGGAAGAAAAAAAAAAGAATGAGCTCATGGAAGAAATACTGATTTTACTTAAAACATAATTTAAAATACTATTTCTTACCTCTTCCATCTTTTTGTTGTATGTATCCTTGGCAGTTGCCACGGCCGCTAAATTGTTAGCTTCTGCTGTGGCCTTTGAACAAAGTACAAAATATGATGTAAAATGGAATTCATATTTATTAAACCTTCAAAGGCAACTCTCATTTCTGAGTATCATGTGCAAGGAATGTACAAGAATTCAAGGTCATGAAATAATTTAAAAGTATTGAGGTATTTCTACTACATTTTTAAAAATTTATAAAATTAAAATTTTAAAATACATAAAACAGAAGTTTACTCAGGAGGCCATAGTTGTAAAAATTAATTTTCATTTGGAAGATTTTTTCCTTTTAAACATTTTTAAGCCTCTCACCAAGTGTGTGTGTGGGAAATCTATAAACCCAAACATGTCGGAAATAATACACAGTACATTTTGTATGTACTAATATACAGACAAACATGTCTTAAGTTTAGGGATAGATACTGATAGAACAAGGTATCACTGATAACAAAAATGAACTATTAAGAACTTAAATTTTTAATAAGTAAGGAAAAAGCTAGGTTCTCCTTTCTTAAATGTTTATTTGTAGAGACCACTTGTTTTAAAACCCAGACTTGCTTTTCTACTTGTTACATGTGTGAACCTAAGCCACAGTATGAGTCTGTTCTCTAAACCAATTTTGTACAAAGAGAATGAAAGCTTTGGTATAAAGTGTCTGTCTGTCAGCACAAGTGAAGCTCCTCTATGTGTATACGAAAATGTTTAGCTGAACACACAAACAGTAGTTAACAGAAAAAAAATCTTCCAAAAAATCATTCCAATACTTTCATTTGCTAATTTCTGATGGCTAGATTGGAGCGTATCTCTAGTTCAGAGTATCATAAAGCTAAGGAAAGCTTAGCTTTAGTGACAAGTATGTTTTAAAATGTCACGCCTCCTGATTAGTAAATACCTGTAACATGAAAAAAAAATACCTGTAACATGGATTTGGGATGTGGTAATTCTTCACCTTGATAGATCTTTATATAAGCCTTGAAAAAAAAAAGAAAAAAAAAGAAAAGAAAGAGACTCATGTTCAAGGAATTCCATTCAATATTTCTCCAATTCTGTTAAGTTGTCTTCTAAGGTCTAAGGTCTTGCCAGTATTATCTTTCTCATTTTAATTCCCCCTTTCTTAGTTCTGTTCCTTTTTCCTGAAGTGCCCTTTTCACACAACTCCTCTTGCCAACCCTATAAAAGGCTTAACTCACTGCCACCTCCTCTAAAACGTTCTCACATCCCCCTGCTAGGAGTAACCTTTCTTTTTCAGTTACTCACACGCACTTGTACTTGCTGATGTCATAAGCTTTATGGAAGAGATTTCTGTAAGGGTCCTTAATCTGCTAAATTCTAAGCGCCTCCATAATGTTAGGCACAGTAAGAATTCAAATTTAGTAGATAAATAACATGTCATTTATTGCTAAGAGTATGAAGACAAATAATCACACAGGAGGTATGTGACAGTATTTTAAATGACAAAAATGTGAATTTTAAAAATTGGTATTTTAGTCCTTGGAGCATCAATCCACAAATTAGATTGGTAGCTGAAATTCTCCCACTATATGTAGTTGGTTTAAAAAAAAAAGTGTAGTATTTAGTGCTACCTAAGGTAAACAAGTAAATGCAAATTTAAAATAATTCCACTTTAAATCAGCCCTTGGTGCAGAGAGAGAAATTGTGGAAGAATTTTCTCCAATAGGAAGGCAAAGTATAGCCCCTTTGGGAACATCTTCAGAATGAAGGTAGAATTCTATATAGCTCATGACTGAAGACTACTACATGTTATGGACCTTGAGCAATACCTTCTCTCCCAACAAAAAAAAATAGACTACCAACTCCTAGATATATTCATACTTCAAAATATATTTCTCTCAAGATAAAGTTAACTCTAAGAGATTCCTTTAAAATTTTAATTTCAGAAAGCAAGCTCCTTTTGGGAGTCTAATGATTTATTTTTATAGATTCCTCATAACTTTGCCCCCCTATTACAGAGTCTATAATTTTTTGTTTGTTTCAAGTAGGAACTGCATTCTAAAACAATGCTCTAGAAATGAGAGTGATACCTTGAAGTACTCCACCAGACCTCGGCAGGTGATTTTGTTCCCATTGATCTCTTTAATATCTAGGCTCTCGGGACTAAGTAGCCAAGGAATGAGTATTTTCAAGTTTTTGATGAATTCATCATCTATTTCTACAAGTAAAAGCACATTCATCATTATTTTAAAAATCCAATCCAGTCCTCCATGCCATACAATAAAACGTTCTCACATCCCCCTGCTAGGAGTAACCTTTCTTTTTCAGTTTCCTCCATTTCTTTGACTTCCTCCATTTCTTCCCCAGTGACAAAGCCTTCATTCACTTTCCCATCATCTAAATAAACAACTCCTGCAGCCCACTTTTCTTGAGTCAGTGACCCTCCCTTGCCTAGACTTTTACTGCTAGTCTTTACTTCGGCTACATATTACCCTCCACCCATCAAATAGCTTTCTTGATGTTAGATGTTAAACAAATATTTTATACCCTATTCACATAACCATTTAAGTATTTTGTACTAAAGTTCATTGGTGGTTTTATAAACGGGGAAATGTCCAGATACTTACTGACTTATAAGATGTATTCCCTTCAGAAAATGTCTGCCAAAATTGCTGTTTTTAGTGTACCCACCTTATGAAAAGTGTATAGAGCTGATAAGGTGTGATAACTAGAACTCAAGTTCAGAAGGATAGGATAGTGATGGTGATGCCACCTCTGGTGGTGAAACTCACCAGTACAAATTAACATGGCAAGAGGACGCCATGGAGGCAAATCAGAGGATGTCCGAGTTGTTTACCTATCATGTTTAGGACAATTGATTACACATTCCCATGTTATAGCATTAGGTTTAAGTTTCACCTTACATATTTTGCAAAGTAACAGAAAATACATTTTCAGAGGAGTCTTTTGAACATAGTGATAATTTCTGAATTTCAAAATCTACAGAAAAATATACCTATATAAAAGCCAAGGTGTGTCCAGTAAATGTAGTAACTGCCTATAATTTTTAAAAATCTCAATTTCAGCATAGTCACTGAGTTTTCAGGCTTTGGGACTGGTGATTTCTGAGGTTTTAAGGATAAAAGATTCAAACCATGTGATTGTGTTTGCATTTTCCTTGCTTGCTATTACAACCCCACTATACACTGAAATACCAGTTTACATAAGAATTCATGTTTCTCTTCTCTCAGTTGCTGCTTTATGAGATGTACCACTATAATGTTGGAAACCATTCAGACTTATTTTACTTCATGTTTTCTACACCTTTGAAAATTTAGTGCCCATCTTTTTATGAGTAGTTTTATAGGAGTTTACTCAAATGTATTTTGCTGTTTGCATTGTACCAAATTTACTGACAATTTTCCTTTGTATTATATTTTGATTATTCAGATTTATTTATTCAGACTTATTACTGTGGTTTGCTTTCTAGTTAGCAATATTCACTAATCGTACCGGTGTTTGTATGATGTAACCACATTGTGTGTTGTGTTTGCTGCCTGCTGAGCATCTGTGTGCACTGCTACAAGCAGGTTTCTTTTTTGCTATATGACTTTTTGGGTTTTTTGTAGACTATTACTACATATCTAGAATATATGAATTCTTCCTGAATTTCTGTTTGAAACAAAAGCCTTTCTCATTATAAGACAACTTTTTATAAAACAAAATCACTTCCAACACATGTATTTAAATTCCACCCCCATTCCCTTATAAAATTGGAATGGAATAAGATACACCTGTGTGTCTAATGCAGCAGCAAATGTGGTAATGATCATTAAAGTAACCAGAATATAACCACATATTTGGATTAAAAATGTGTCCTGAAGATGGCATGAGCCACAGTCTTGGTTCTCACTGAGACCATTCCAATTTTGGATTCAGAAAGTACAAACCAGAGATTCCTAACATACACAGGTGGTGAGCTCTTGCTAACAATATTAGTTCAACACCGTAAACACATGACCCAGAACAGATCAGATCCATTTACAGAGGCAAACTAGCTCTGGCCTTCTGTAAGAATTCGAATAAATATGTGTAGGCAGATGATTCAGGATGATGTTCTGTTTCCATAATTTCTTCAGTCATTTTTGCCACAAGAGTCAGACTTTGCTAGGAATTCAGGGGCTGGGCCGAAGTGGTTATCTGTCACAATCACTGGGGACATGATAACATACTTTATAAGAACTCTGCCGGGCAGATGCACTGGTGTAGGTCTGCCGTGTGATCACCCAGGGAAGATACATTGTTGGGATTACCTTCATTAGAAACACCTTTTTAAAAATAATCACCTTGCAGTGGTGTTTGGCTCTGCTTCCTGAAGTCTAACTGAAGCTTCCAAGGAGGTAGCTCCACAATTTATGATGTGGTTACTGGTCATTCTACATGTGGTACTAAACACAGAGAAACCTCAAAAAGAAAGGTAACTCCTTGTTAATTAAAAGAGTCACTAAGCTAAGAGAGGTATCCAGTGGGCGCTTAGAAAGAACTGGTTGAATGGAGCATGAATGAACCTGATCCTTGTGATTTCCTATGTGGGATGTCGTTAAATTAACAGCAGTTAATTTGAATCATTGTATTATGTTTCATATAATATGGGAAATGGTGACATAATTTCAATAATGTACAGGGCCGTGAACAATATAGTAATTAAAACAATTATAACTATTGGTAGTGAGCTAGAAAGTTACTTCTCTAAGTTTTTGAAAGAATATGTGAGAATTACCATCAAAGAACAATTTCTGCACAATTGTTTATTCAGAAACATTTCTTCCCTAGAGGAAGAAGGTTACTCAGATGCCAACCTTCTGGAAAACAGCATAGCAAGTGGACAAGACATCTTGGATAGAAACCACATCAACTTATAAGATTCAGATTGGGCTGGAAAAACAATGTGGTTGGCTGAGTTTCAGAACTGCCCAAGGAGAAACTGAGGCTAAGAAAAACAATTTGGCTAAGAAAAAAAGGAGATTCAGCAGGAGTCCTATAAAGCCTCATCAAAATGCAACTTTGATGGGTACCTGAAGCTGCTTTTCATTTCTTTTTCTCTCAGACCAGCCACTTTAGTAAACTCGTAATTTGGGGTGCCTATAAAGCAACCGTGTGGTTAATACATGTTTAGATATGTGAGTAAAATTTGATGGAAACCTGTTTAAAAACGCCGTTCTGTATCTGTGTGATTTGTCTTAAACTCTCTCCCTCAGCTCTTTCCCTGCTCCATGTATCAGTTAATTTAAGAACTGTAGCTGTCTACCACAAGAATGGAATAAGCCAGAGTACTCTTTTGTCCCAATAAAGGGCTCTTGTTGAAGGCCTGCCCCTCCCCTGCCTTTTATGACTCCCCAACTCCAGAGAAGAAAGAGGGGCCTTGTGGGAGCCCTCTCTTTATGTCATTTATTCAAAACACAATGAAGGCTTTAGGTAACTATCCAGTATCAAGAGGTCTGTGCTCTTTGGTGGGCTGAAATTCATAAGTGATGGTGAAATGATAGAATCCTGCAGTCATGCATTAATATGTACTTACTGCTATCTGTTCTGTTATATAAAGATAATTTAAAACATACACAGCATTTAAAACATGTACAGAAATAATGCTAATGATTGAGAAATGTGGGATTTTATTTATGATACTGTTATAGTTAAATAGAAAGTATCTGAGTATAAATGCCAAGGACACAGCAGGGGAAAACAGGTTTGCTTTTCAAACCTTCCAGTTCCATAAAGGTGGATACAGGTTATGATGTCCTTTTTTAAGAAGAATTTTAAAGCCCTTTGAGAATAGTTGTGCTGAAAAACTTGTTATGTCACTGTCTCACCAACCCTGGCACAATGCAGAAAGGCCACAGTAAATAAATGTCTGAGCTCAGTGGCGTGTGTATTCAATGCCAGGCTTTTAAGTAAAAAAGAAATGTCTTTGTACTACTTTGTATTAATCACAAAGCAAATATCTGAAGACCTGGTGATTATTTATTAGGAAATACTCACTTCTGTTTTTTCAGACTCCTACGTCCACCCCATCCCATCCGACCCTTTTTTCTAAAAGATTGAGTTGCTTTGGAATATTAATATGTTAGTAATGCCTCTGTTAGACGAGCAACTACTATTATTATATTATTAGTATACACTATTTCAAAAACACTCTAGGGCTTTTGGGTTTTCAGAAACTGGTCCTCATTCAGAAGAGGATTTCATTTTTAGTGAAGCTCTTAATAATTTATAATTAAATTCTTTGGTAGCATTTTTAAAGAGCTTGAGTTCAGAACTATGCAATGTTTCTTTCGATCTCTAATTATATAACTTATAACAATAATTATATAACTTATAGCATTCGAATAACATAGACATATATTTTTCTCCTCTACTGTAAGTAAGGAAAATTTAACAGGAAGACATTAAGGAGGATTTCTCAGTGCACAGAAGTGAGCAGGAACCTCTGTGAAAAGGCGACAGTCACTGTCTCCCAGGTGGACATAGGATTTTGCCTATTTTCTCCATGTATGTATTCAGCACCCATAGAATTCTATAGTTCACCAAGGAGGTGCTCTAGCACCAGCCCAGGATTCCCAGTTCTCTTGACAATTTTCAACCATCAGCCTCACATAAGTGGATAACCCAAATTAGCAGCTGTAAGCCCAGCAGGTAAAATGACAATTTTATAAGCAGGAAAGGGATGTAAACATATTCATTAAAAGACAAACCTTTCAGTTTTCCATCAAAGTTTGGATTGGTAGCTACTTTTAAGCCAGGATGAGGTAGCAGAAAACAGGAAATTTTGGTGAAACAGGAATGGATGTGTTTTCGAACATTCTGTAGCTCTTCATGCTGGTTCCCTGAGACCTGCAGTAAATCATTCTAAAGTTTAAACTACTTTCATCATAAATTGAACTCCAAAGGAATTCTGTGACACCTTCTATTTGCTATGTCTGTCTGGTCCCACAGTGATAAAAATGACATGACAGGGCTGGTACTAAAGAAAAAACAAAGTCTTGGGTGAATGGCCATATCTAAGTGTAGCATACCTATGGCATTATTATTAGAATTAACAAATGTTTACTCTTATGCTAACTCAGATGGGCCTTCCCATTTTTTAGTACAAATTAGTGGGGTTTTATTCTAGCTAGTTCTTACAAATTCCAATTTTAATTCGAAGTACTCATAGGAAACATGAATAGATCATAAGATATTCCTACCTTCTTTTCAGGAGATACTCAGGACAGCTTCTTGTCACCTGGTAGGTATACATTTAAATTCTAGAAAGGCATCTGAATAGTTGGGTATTTATAAGCTAAACTGTCTCTGTTTTTTCAAATGTATTTGATAGTTAATAGTACAACTACCCTAAAAGTAATTATAAACCTAAAAAGATAAGCTAAGAGATCCTGACTATCATGAAACCTTAATCTCGATCAAAAAATTTTTCTCAATAGTTACTCATTGTGATATCTGTCCAATGTAAACAATTCATTCAGTATTGAACTATCCTGACATTAAAAATGGAGAATCCTCTAATTTCACTTTCTGTGAACTATTAGCAAAATGTTCCAAGACTTACTTTGGGGATTTCAAAGTTAGTTATTTCTGTTAAATTGACTTTTAAACCTCTACTAAAACATGAATCCAGATATTTGTACTATCAGCCTTGAATGGATTTAATTATTCAAATTAAAAGACTTATCTTGGAATAAATTAGTGTTTTGTAGATTATCTACAAAAGAATTATCTGTATCATAATTATGGATAATATTTAAAGCTGTAACTCTGAAAGTGTTGTATTAAAGATCAATCTTTGTTCGTAGACACTAGAAGGGTCAAATAAGATTGTATCTAATAAGCATCCATTCTGCAAATCATTCAACAAAAATAATTCTAGGTTACTACTGGTGAAATTTCATGCACCTTAATATCCAACAAACCTTGAGGCGTTTTTCCAAGAATTTGGAGCCACCTTCAGCTCCATATGAAAATTCGTATGGGAAACTCCAATCCCGAACAAGAAATATCAGACTCTAAGAAACAATAAGAAGAAAAGGTTGAAAAGGGGACTTTAAGTGGCTTCCCTGGGCTTTATACTGAAACCAATTAAACGTGATTATTATCATGTGAATAGTTTTCTACACCACCCTGTGGAATTATGACCGCAAACATAAAACCTTCGCAAGTTTCTGAGCAATCTCTTCCCTATGAGATCTTCCTTCCTGTTCCCACTAAGTAAAAACAGAAAGCTGCCCCAAAACTGATTGTAGTCACACACAGCCATTCAGCCAGTCTGACGGCAACTCTGTCTCTCATCTCTTGGTGGCATGCATTCATCTTGGCAATTTGGGGACAGCTTTTTATGAAGACTTGAGTTTTATTTGAGGAGAGTTTTATCATCCTTTTAATCATTTTTCCTCTATTACATTTGTCCCATTCTCTTCCTCAGGGGCTCTCAGTACACATACATGGTATGCAGATGGGTAGGAATCCAGGTTTTATGGGGCCCAAAGCTTACACAAGCTGTTGAGGGGAGGGCTCAACAGGAAAAAGAATACATAATTGGGCTTCAAAGGGAATATTTATTTAGAATGAGAAAAACAACGAATTACAAATTTTAAAAAAAGCCAACGAATATGCAAACACACACACACAAATCCAGAAAAAAACCTAACATACCTTTGTAATAATTTTTTTCTTACTGTCTTTGGCTGCAAATGATTTGATCACTTCATCATATGATGATTTTGAAATAATTTGTTAGAGAGCTAATTCAGTCTGTCCTCTAACAAGGCCACATTCTTTATCATAAAAAGTTATTACTGATAGTGTTGAAATGTTTCTGTTTCACAACTTAATTGTAATGCCACATACATTTTTAGTTTCCTCATTCGGCAAGTACAGATACTAATGGAACCCACCTCACAGGTCTACTAAGTGAGACGAGCGTAAGGCCTCTCGGGAAGGGTGCCTGCACATAGTGCTGTGTTAGCTCTCTGAGTTTTATTTTATTGGCCACATATTTTAGCAAATGGATTGACCATAGTTTATTTTGCCATTATCTTAGACATTTTTCAGTTTTTTTATTATTCTAAAAAGTGCACCGATAAACATCCTTGAAGCTGAATATTTTGTTCACACCAAGAAGGACTGGATTTTATCAGGGACTGTGTCTCCAAAATTAGAAAATCATCAGAATCATTTGAGAGGCTTTTAAAAGTATAGAATTCTTGGGCCTCACCCCAGACCTCTTGAAACCAAAGTAACAGCCGCTTTCCTTGAAGTGCTTATTATATGCCAACAACAATGCTGGGAATTACACACATGATATTTCACACATTCCTGCAACAGCCAAGAGATAGGTTATAATTTATGGTTCTTTTCAGAAGAGATAATCTAAAAAGTCCTGCCACCTGACATTAAGTGACTTGGCCAAAGGCACAGAGAGATGGAACACAAAGCATTTAAACCTGGGCTACTTCAAAACCCCTGCAGCACAGCCTCAGCAGGAGCATCAGACATGGGCTGTAGTTTATAATCTGCTAAAAGCATGCTTTTTTCTTTTTTTAAAACATTTATTTACTTTAGAGAGAGAGAGAGAGAGAGAGAGAGAGAGAGAGAGAGAGAGAGAGAGAGAACACCAGTGGAAAAGGCAGAGGAAGAGGGGGAGAGATTCCCAAGCAGGCTCTGTGCTGAGGACCTGGAGATCAGGACCTGAACTGAAACCAAGAATTGAACACTTAACCGCCTGCACCACCCAGGCACCCCTAAAACCACACTTTTATATGCTTAAGAGATACTTTAGATTTTAGTTTCTGAAAAAAATGTAAGAAATGAAGGAAAAAATCAGTAATTTTTATTATATTAACTATCTTTAAGTGATCTTTCTAAAAGTTTTATACCTTCTGAGCTTCTAACAATCTTTATTTTACTCTTGCTTATTTAAATGTGTTGATATGTCTTGTTTTTAAGATTTTGTTTACTTGAGAGAGAGCCACAAGGGAGGAGAGAAGCAGACTGAGCACTGAGCGGGGAGCCCAATGTGGTCAAACCCAGGACGCTGAAATCATGACCTGAGCCAAAGTCAGACAGCCAACCGACTGAACCACCCAGGCACTTTTGTTGATATGTCTCTTAATTCTCTTTTAATTTCTGGGTTCTTCCTCCATTTCTTCTTTCCCCTTACAGTTTATCTATTAAAGAACCTAGGACTTTGACCTGTAAAGATTCCCATAACCCAGACCTTACTGACTGCATATTCACAGGCAGTTCAACATGCTCTTCTGGACTCTGGATTTTCTGCAAATTGGCAGCTGGGTACAGAGCCTAGATCTCAGGTCATACTTTTTTGGCGGAGTGCTCTTCTATCAGGAGGCACACAGTTCCTGATTATCTCTCCTTTGGTGAAATTATATCATCTTTGCTTACCTGAAGTTCATTCGTCAGTAGCTTTCTCATTAAGGGCTCATAAAAGCAATATTCTTTGCATTCTTATGTGTTGATAAATTTGTGAGCTGTTATAACAGTTGTGACTTTCTATTTGAAAGTCAGTTTTGCTGAATATAAAATCTTTGGTTCACAGCTTCTCTCCTGAAACCAGGGGGCACTTCTTGGTTTGCATTATGGATTTTTTTATTATTTTATTTTATTTTTATTTAGTGTGTGTGTGTGTGTGTGTGTGTGTGTGTATTTTTGTGGGGAAAGGAGAGATTCTTGTGGAGAGGAGAGTTTAAAAATAGCGCTGGGGCACCTGGCTGGCTAGTTGGTACAGCATGTGACTCCTAATGTTGGGGGGCTCTGAGTTCGAGCCCCACTACGGGTATAGACATTGCTTAAAAATAAAATCTTAAAAAAATAAAATACCTCTATCCACTATATTACACAGTCCACTGTCTTTAACAGATGCCCATTTTTGTCAAAATGAAACATAATAATTTGTATTCGGAACATTTCTACCTAAAATATGTGATTTTGAAAACAGAGCTTAGCTAAGAAGCAATTTTTGCAAAATAGAGGTTCATAAACCAGGATAAATGAAACTGAGTATGTGGATTTGGCTATATTTTGCATTTTTCTTGGGGAATTTTGTTGGTGCTTTTTTACTGGGCATCTTCCAGTAATAAGGACCATGTGTAGCATAGGATCAAATATGAAGTCTTATTTTTTTGAAATCATTTATCTATATTCTATCTATCCTTCTATCTGCGTATCAAATTTCCAAGTTCCCTGCCTAATGCTCCCATCCAGAGATGTGCTGGTAAACTGGCTCTCCCAGAACAAAATGCCTTGATTTTGTAGCATTTGACCATTTCTGTGGTATAAATATGCCCACTATGGCTGACTTCAACTACTAGCAATTTAATAGTTGGCTTATATGATTCCTGAACATTACTAATTAGTTCCCATGAACTGGTATAAGCCAGCTATAGCACACCTACTGTCCCCATCCCCTCCCAAGATAATTTGTCTGCTTTATATTTAAAATGTATAGAATTCTATGAATCTCAGTCCTTATGTCAAAGTCATCATTTTTTCCACAATGCTGAGTCTTGATTTGTTCATACATACGGGTAGAGATAAAAATAAAAAATATATATTATCCTAATTTGCTCAGATAAAAATATTTCAAGTCATAAATACTCTTTTAATGAATTAATTCCAGTCAGCAAATGGGGCAAATGATAGGACCTATGCTGTGCATATCACATGATCCNATGCTGAGTCTTGATTTGTTCATACATACGGGTAGAGATAAAAATAAAAAATATATATTATCTTAATTTGCTCAGATAAAAATATTTCAAGTCATAAATACTCTTTTAATGAATTATTCCAGTCAGCAAATGGGGCAAATGATAGGACCTATGCTGTGCATATCACATGATCACATACATTTTTTTAATTAAAAATTTTTTTAATTTAAAAAGTTATAACCTTTGTTAACTTCCCTTTGGGGGCTATATCCTTCAGGAATTTATTCAAAAGGAGTATTACAGCACTACTATGAGTGATAGTGAAAAACTGAGAAAAAATCCAAATGCTCAACAACAGGAAAATGGCTATTCAAATTACGGCACATTAATATGACATATTAATAGCTATTAATATTACAAATTTATGGAATATATAAATACATGTGTTAATTATGTGAGAATAAAAACATATGAAATAATGTTATTGCAATATAATGCTAAATTTATGACCACATCCATTACAAATTATGAAATCCATTATGAAAAAAACTCCCAAACTCCCAGGAATAGACTAACTATTCTAGAGCCTTGTAGCCAGTAAATAACTGAACTGGTTTTTAACCACTTAATCAATTTAAGTTCTAATTTCAGTTTCAGAAAACAACTACACACAGTTTAGAACTTGTTTTAAACCCATCTAAAACTAAGTACAACTCACTTCAATCAACAGCCCACTGAATGTCAACCCGTCAGTGAGAGCCTCATACTTTAAAAGTCAGTTAAGCAGTGGAAGACTCACTCAAGAAAATTCACTAAGGCTGATGTCAACCCGTTTCTCACCTCTATAGCCAACAAAAATGTTGTTGTATCCAACAGCAACAAAAATTTTAAAACGGACATCAACCCATTATTGCCTCTGTAAACCACGTAACTTCAAAACAAATTCCTAAACCCTACATATAATTGTTATTTTGCTTTGCTCAGCAAGACTAAGCCTCACCAACATATCTCTCATACTTAATAAGCAATAAATTTGACTTTGGTTTTTGTATCAGATTTTGAGTGATGGTCTCATCCTTTGACATGTTCTGGAAGCCCCTCACTTGGCAGCAGTCCCCGTGACCCTCAGACTAACATGTGAATTCTCCTCGTCCCTTGTTCCAAAATTCCATTTGTCCTTCAAATTTACTTCCAGGTGAATGTCTCAACAGTTATCTGATGTAAGTGCTGATTTGTTTCATTGAACTCTTGTCACTGATTCATTTATCCTAGGATTTTTGTTATAAAGACCCAATAGGGCTTCATATAAGGTCATCAGTTCTCAGTCTTTGTATAGGGCAATTCAACTGTCAGTTTTGGAAGAGTACTCATTTGATAAGTAATTAGACCTAATTTTTGTATAAGGTTATTAGAACTTTGGGTTTGGAGGTATACCATTCAGTAAATACTTTTGCTATTATCTCTTTATGCTTTCACTGCTTGCTTTGCCTTCATTTGCTTGACAATTCATACAAAGTCTTGTCTCATGTATTTTTCCTTTGTCTTGAATTGTCTTATGTCACTTAATGTATAGGGAAGTGGTCCAGAAAGAACAGATAGACACATAAATTTAGTAAGTCTCCAGACCAGTCAAGATGCCCCAAAGATTAACGATTGGAGGTCTGTTAAACTGGCAGCAAATTTACACAAAAGTCAGTAGTCAAACTTAGCCTTGGGAGCCCTACAAAACTTTTAAGGGGACACTCACTCTTGTCAATTTGTGAGTCACTGTGCTTAGTCCATAACACAGGATCAATGGCTATCACAGATTACTGATTATACAGCACTGGCCTGACTTCTGCTGGCTTAAGGAACCAACCTGCTTTTCAGAGCACACACTTTTGACCAACTTGTTGCTGGCTTGTATATATCAAAGCTGGACCCTCCTCCCGGAAAAATGTTTGCTTTCTATTTGTATGGCACTATAATCATAACTATTGCACTTAGAGGAATAAATCACTTTTTCAAAAAATTCAGAGTAATAGTGGTCCTTATGGTGATCTTTGTACATGTCAAAATAAAAAACTAATACAGTTAAGGTGAGCTCTATAAAAATGAAGAGATAAAATATCACTCATTAGTTAGCCTCTTTAATTAGTAAACTGAGACCTCAAAGCAAAATGCTGAATCCAAGATAGTGTCTCTCAATTTTATTCTCTTACCTTCTGAAACTTACCCTCCTTGTATCTCTCAGTTTTCTCTTCACTTCACCCCTTCAATCCCTTCTGCTCCTTCCCCTGACCTCCTAAACCATTACCGCAGGACTTTTTGCAGAAAGGGACTGGCCATATTGCCCCAAACAACATCAAACTGCTAGACCAGAAGGCTTATAGAAGCTGAATTTAAACCCTGGTCTAGAGTTGAGTTTCAAGGAATTTCTTTAACCCAAGAAAACGGAAATTTGCTGCATAATTCAGGATTTTGTTAAATACTTACTGACCTGAACTCTCAGTCCTTTTCAACTAGTTCACTTAATCGTTAGTCTCTCAGGTGGGAAACAAAATGGTTAAAATCAGTAGGGTAAAAAACCAAGAAAACACTCAAACAACTCAGCTCTTCAAAATAACAACAACAACAACAACAACAACAACNTTCACTTAATCGTTAGTCTCTCAGGTGGGAAACAAAATGGTTAAAATCAGTAGGGTAAAAAAAGACCAAGAAAACACTCAAACAACTCAGCTCTTCAAAATAATAACAACAACAACAAATTAAAGCATTTTAATAGCCTTTAGAGGGCAAGAAAAATAGACAAAACACCACATAAGGCCATTTCAGAAGACTTTGTCTTAGAGAATAATTGGTCAAAGATTCAAAGCTGTAAACAAAATAAAGATCAGTCATAGGAAACATTACAAATAGACTCCAGGAAATTTTCAAACAATCTTCTGGGTATCTAAATAGCTAAAGTAAAAACCTGTCTTCTCTTTTTTAAATGTACTCAAGCATAAAATACAGGAATCAGAAGAAAAAGCTTGAATGAGAAATCGTCAATTTAAAAATCTCCAATAAATAGCTGACTTTTCAGAGGGGCTTGAATAGTTAACAAAGTAGAAATCAAAACAAATTTATGGCCCTCCAGATAAAAATAAGAGCAAAATATCCTCTATTCTCTAAGAATCAGGACCCTATCCATAGGGACACCTATAAATACAGCAAGCAAAAAATCCACTTGAAAAAACCAATGTCCTTGGGGCGCCTAGGTGGCTCAGTGGGTTAAAGCCTCTGCTTTCGGCTCAGGTCATGATCTCAGGGTCCTGGGATCGAGGCCCGCATCAGGCTCCCTGCTCAGCGGGGAGCCTGCTTCCCCCTCTCTCTCTCTGCCTGCCTCTCTGCCTCCTTGTGATCTCTCTCCCTCTGTGAAATAAATAAAATAAAATCTTAAAAAAAAAAAAGAAAAAAACAGTGTCCTTTATTAACTAAAAATACCTACGGTGCGTATGACTCAAAAGAAGGAGACTGCCTTCAGCTCGGGTCATGATCCCCAGGGTGCTAGAATTGAGTCCCACATCGGGCTCCTTACTCCAAGGGGAGCCTGCTTCTTCCTCTGCCTGCCACTCTCCCTGCTTGTGCTCTCTCTCTGACAAATAAATAAAATAAAATCTTTATAAAAAAAAGAGAGAGGGAGAGACTGAAGAATCCCTTTGAGCAAAAATCACCAAGGACATAAGCAGAAAAGTTGGAGAAGAATCTACAAGAGTCCAGATTAGTACCTTCCAAATTGCATAAATCTTTCTTTTTTACATATATAAAAAATGAGGCCAGGGGAGGTACTAAATTACAGCATGCACACATCAGTGACTCATTGCCTTTTGTGGCTGATCCCCTAAGCCAGTAGCCAAGGCTTATCCTCTTGCCTCAAAGCAGCTGCAGCCTTGTCTAACTACTTGAAGCATCTTCAGACTGTCTACTAGGATCACCTTTAAATCTGATGGTACCATATACAATCACTATTGCTAACTGAAAACATCTAACATTTTTCTATTAGTCTTCACTAATATGTTATTTTATTCTTTTTGTATTACCACCTAACAAATAATACTTTTTTTTTTTAAATTAAGTAGGCTCCAGGCCCAGGGGGGAGCCCAATGCAGGGCTTGAACTCATGATCCTAAGATCAAGACCTGAGCTGAGATCAAGAGTCAGATGCTTAACTAACTGAACCACCTCAGGTGCCCCTAACAACTAATACTTTCAATTCAGACACTCTACTACCCTTACCCACTGAAAGAGAATTTCATGAGTCTGTTTCTGCAGTTCAAGAAAGGACCATGCCCAGTACAGATATTTTGGACACTCTCACACCAACTTGTGACTTAATACTGTTTATGGATTTTATTTTTTAAATGTAAAGAGGTAATACTAGGATGAATATGTAATAGCTCTATCAGACCTTGAATCCAGGTCTTTGTATTTCGAGTCCAGTGGATTTACTTATATGCAAACTATATACAATCCCAAATAGGTATATGACAGCATCATTAGCAAACATTAATTGAACATCTGCTGTTTGAACTTTGGTGTACTAGACTAAAAAAAGTAAACTACAAAGCTCCTGTTCTGAAGGTATTTATAATTTAGTGAGATGGGATGTGCATGTTCAAATCTAAGACTACAAGATATAGTTGAGGAAGTGCGTAGTATTGGGGGGAGGAAGAGAAGCACTGAAAAGTGGTGGAGTGTTGGGGTGTTGAGCCTGTGGCCTACCTATCAACATAGGGTGATGAGCAGCTCTGTGACCAGGGACAAGCGCCTCAGCTACTCTGGGCCTCAGTGTTTCCTCATCAGTTAAAAAAGAGAAAGAGTAAAGAATAAACAACATCGTTTATTTTTATACAACTATAGTGAGTGTCATTTGAATAATGTAAGAAACATACTTAGCACAGTGTCTGGCACAAATAAATGCTCAATAAATTGTTCTTGTTACACAGGCCTTCTAGACGTTTCAGGTACCTAAATATGGACACTGGGAGAACCCTGCTGTATACCACTGACCTGCTTCTACGTGCCAGATGAATATTTATTCTTATTCATACAGCTTTCAGATCACCTAAATTACTCTCTGGACGGAACATGGGATAAGGTAGCTTCTCAGACAGCTGTCCTTTTTCTCAGCCCTACCATTGTATCTTTTCCTTTAATTTACAGCCTGACCAGGCAAACAACAGCCTTTCATTTTCTCAGTGAAGTCATGTATTTCATGGTATGACTGGGCAGTTAGTCATAGATACTTGACCAAGAATATTTTTCTTTAAAGTGGCTGAAATCACTATCAAAGAATTTATTTTGTAGATGAACGTTTTCAAGTCATAGGAATAAATGGTCCCTAAATGTAATTAAGTAAACCAGAATAAAATAATTCCCAATTTTCTACATGTAGGCCCAATCTGAATGAGAAATTGTGAGAAACAGGAGGTTTATCCTCATACAACAATACATTATTATATGCCTCCTCTACTGTTATTTCCCACCAATCTTCAGTTTAACCATAATGCTGGCATGGACTGAGCTGCTCACTAATAATTACATCTCCACCGAAAGAAACATGAAAAGTTGAGTTTCATTTTATCTCACAAAGAAGATTCAAATCTTTTTTTCCTCCCCAGCTTTACTGAAATATAACTGACATACAACATTGTGTATGTTTAAGGTCTACAACATGATGATGTGACATAGATATATATTGTGAAATGATTACCACAATAAGGTTAGTTAAAATATCTGTCAGCTCACATACTCAACATTTGTGGGTATGGATGCGGTGAGTCAATCTATTTCTAAGGCCTAGGGTGTTGGAGGGCCTGGAAGCATATGAAAATGGTTCATAAAAATGCTATGGGAGAAAACCAGGATGGATTAACTAATCCACAAGGTGAAGTACTTAACACTAAGGAGGTGAAAGAGCAGAGAATAAAGGTAAGTAGACCTAAAATATGTGCTGAGGAAGAAATAAAGCTTCTAAGAGAAGAGAATTCAAGTTTGTGTGCAAGAAGGTTTTTTAGGGTTTAATCCTTTTTATCTTCCTCAGGTAAACCTTATAGGTAAACCTTAAGTTACTAAGCACTTATACGTACAAATGTACATAGACATGGCATCTCATTTCTCTGCTACCAGAAGCGCCCCTCCCATAGATGCCCTCTGCCAGGGTGTGCCCACTGGCCAATTCTGTCCTCAAATGTTACATCTTGCTCTGGGTTCTACTTCCCGAGTGTGCTGAATAATGGAAAGCTGGCTCTTACGGGCTCACAAGGAGCAGTTGTTAAAGTTGGAGAAATTTCACAAGTCAGTTGACATCATGTTGGCAGTTTGAAATCAGCCATGGGAAAGGTCTTTGTACCTCAGGAATCAGTAAGTGCTTTGAATCGGAACCACCTCCTACCTCCTTGCCAGTCAGTTGTAAACATTTATCAGCACACCACTGGCTAAACTTTACACTTCAATATTGCTTTAAAACTGAATTCACTTTCCTTTTAGTTCTCTTCTTAAAGACAATTTTATTATTTATTTTTATTTTTATTATGTTATGTTAGACACCATACAGTACATCACTGGTTTTTAATGTAGTGTTCCATGATTCATTGTTTGCATATAACACCCAGTGCTCCATGCAATCCGTGCCCTCTTTAAAAACAATTTTAAAATACAACAGATATTTTGTTTGCTTGATATAAATTGGCTTCTGACTGAAGAACCAAATTAATCTGTTAATTCAGCTGTTCACTTCATTGGCTAATTGCCCTTACTTTTCCCCCCTGTGATAGATCTTGTTCATTATTTACAATTTCACTGTTTCAGAGGTAAGAATTCTTCTATTTTAAACTTGTTAAATTTAGTTTTGATTACAAATTATTATTTTCTAAATTTCATTATCTCTCATCTCAGTGTCTCAGGCAATGTTGAAAATTTCTCCACACTTTTATCCAAATAAATCAAGCAGCTCTTTTCTGAGCTAGAGGAAGAGGCTGGAAGTGATGACCTCTAAAAACAGCTTGATGAATTAATTGAAGTTTGTTTTATTTTTTTTTATTTTTTTTTTTTCAAAGATTTTTATTTATTTCACAGAGGGAGAGAGATCACAAGGAGGCAGAGAGGCAGGCAGAGAGAGAGGGGGAAGCAGGCTCCCCGCTGAGCAGGGAGCCCGATGCGGGCCTCGATCCCAGGACCCTGAGATCATGACCTGAGCCGAAAGCAGAGGCTTTAACCCACTGAGCCACCCAGGCGCCCTTGAAGTTTGTTTTAAAAGTTATTTTATATTTGAACTTTTTCTCTTGAGACTTTTTAAATTTTAAATGTGAATTATTTTGTAGGCAGTAAGTTCATTAACATTGGTCTTAACGATGTTTTTAAAAAATGTGGGGGCACCTGGGTGGCTCACTCAGTTAAGTGTCTGCCTTTGGGTCAGGTCATGATCCCAGGGCCCTGGGATCCAGACCCACATTGGACTCCCTGCTGAGCAGGGATTTTTCTCCCTCTCCCACTCCCCCTGCTTGTGTTCCCTCTCTCATTGTGTCTCTCTCTGTCAAATAAATACAATCTTTAAAAAATAAAAATTAAATTTTAAAATGTGAATTATTTGCTGACATCTTAAATTCTGAGATCTGAATACATTAGCATATTATCCTTTAATTTCACGACGTGTAGTATTTGTTTTAATTTGGTTGCTTGCATTTTAAATATTATCAAATATCTTTGAAAGCCACTTTTGCTGCTTAATGACATTCTCATTTCAATTTCAGATACTTTGATTTACAAGTGCCCACTTGTTTAGGAGTCATTGTTGACTCATTCAGTCAAAATTTTTTTTACTGACATTTCAAAATGCTACCAGTTTGCCAACAAGTGATAATCTCTTAAAGTTTTTTTCTATTGTTTGTTCTTAATTCATTATTATTTTTTTAACCAAAATCAGTATCTCTCTCTGTGTCTCCCTCCCTCCCTCTCTATCTCTCTCTCTCACTCTAATCAGAGCACAGGTTAGTCACTTTTCCTTTTAATGTGTCTGGCAAAGTGTAAGAAGCAGTAACTTTTGCTGGTAAGACTTGAAAATCCTTTCCAGAATTTACAACAGAGTTCCCAGTCGATCCCAATGGATCTGGAGAGTAACAGGTTCGGAGAAGAGAAAAAATCAAAGCTAATAGCCCAACTACTATATAATACTTCAACTATCAACCTGACAAATTATTATTTTTTAAAGGTAACAATCTAGGGCTGCCTGTGTGGCTCAGTCAGTTAAGCATCTGCCTTTGGCTCAGGTCATGATCCCAGGGTCTCGGGACCAAGCCCCAACTCAGGCTCCCCGCTCAGCCCAGAGCCTGCTTCTCTCTCTCCCTCTGCTGCTCGCCCCGCTTGCACTCTTTGTCAAATAAATAAATAAAACCTTTAGAAAAAATAAAGGTAACAGAGTCTAATAGGTATTGTAAACCAACGAGAAGATTGTAGGCAGGAATGGGTTTTATTCTACCTCGACTCCTCTCCCCACCCCCTTCCCTAGACCTCAGGGAAAGATCCACACTCCTTCACTCAAAGCATACCATCATCTCTCCATGCAAAGGCACCTTTCTTGCTTTCTTGTATTCTTCCAGATCCCCACTCCCATTCAACTGTTTGCTCTCAATCACACTTACTCTAAAATGTATTATTTTTGTATATGTAGAGCATTCTAAGTAATCGTAAGTAGTACTGTGTCATAAATCTCAAGCTTTTTTCTTACTTAATTCGGTATGAATTTTAACACTCTATTCAGGCTTACTCCACAGATTATGGGTTCATTGCCTTTGGATGTTGCAAAATATTCCAGAATGTTCTTCTCACCATATTTAGGTATCCATTCTTCTAGTGATGGACGCCTATGCTGCCTTCCACTTCCTGCCACTACTACTCTATCAGTGCTACCCCGAATGTCCTTATACATTTCCCCTGCTTCGCAAAATAGCTGCTCCAATCTGCACTTTCACCAACAGGGCCTGAGTGTTCCCCTTTACCCAAATCCTAGCTATCATTGGTATTATCCCCATGTTCAACTTTTGCCTATGAGTGTAAAATGGTATCTTATTGTTTTAATTTTTATCTGATTATCAATGAGACTTGACATCCTTTCAAAAAGTATTAGCCATTCAGGTTTCCTTTCTGTAAATTGTCTATATGTCCTTTGCCTATTTTCTCTTCATTCAGTTTAACATTTTTGAATGGTTTTGTTTTGTTTTTAAGACTTTATTTTCCAGGCGCCTGGGTGGCTCAGTGGGTTAAAGCCACTGCCTTCGGCTCAGGTCATGATCCCAGGGTCCTGGGATCGAGGCCCGCATCGGGCTTTCTGCTCAGTGGGGAGCCTGCTTCCTCCTCTCTCCTCTCTCTCTGCCTGCCTCTCTGCCTACTTGTAATCTCTCTCTCTGTGTCAAATGAATAAATAAAATGTTTAAAAAAAAATAAAAAAAAAATAAAAAAAAGACTTTATTTTCCTAGGGCAGTTTGAGGTTTACAATAAAATTGAAAGGAAGGTACAGAGATCTACCATATACCACCTGCCCTACACCTGCTTAGCCTCCCCCATTCTCGACATGACTTACTAGAATGGTTACAAGACACAGCAAAAGCAAAATGAGTACCAGACACAGGATATTGGGTGGGAGCAAGTTTTTTAGAGGTACTTTTTTCTCCCTCCTTCCCTCCCTTCCTTCCTTCCCTTCTTCCCTCCATGTTTTATTTAGTCTAAGACTTAGCTTGAGCCCCTCTGATAAGCCTACGGTGAAGCTGTCATGCTTCAGGTGACCAGTGGTTGGTGTTTAAATCTGTACCTCCTCCAGGTTTCTAAGGCTCTTTGACTTCACTATAATCTCCTGGTTCTTGATCTAATAAGAGGGCTGAGGCAGAGGAAGCATTAGTGGGCCAAATAATCTGCTTATACCATTCAGTACAAGTTCAGATATTGCCCTGACATTATCCTGCTGTTCCAAGCAGAGGCTGAGCTGGTTGCTATTCTGACACCTAGTGCACTGAAGCAAGTGATGGTTCACACAGGTCAATGTATAAGAAAGAAAAAAGTGGGGCGCCTGACTGGCTCAGTTGGAGGAGTACGTGATTCTTTTGGGGTCACAAGTTTGAGCCCCACATGGGGTGTAGAGATTACTTAAATAAAACTTGAAAGAAAGAAAGAGAGACAGAAGGAAGGAAGGAAGGAAGGAAGGAAGGAAGGAAGGAAGGAAGGAAGGAAGGGAGGGAGGAAGGAAGAAGGAAGGAAGGAGGGACGGAAGGAAGGAAGGAAGGGTGAGGGAGAGGGGAAGAGGAAGAAAGAAAAATCACCTCCAAAAAACTTGCCCCCACCCAGTATGCTGCCTTTGGTATTCATTTAGCTTTTGCTGTATCTTGTAACCCCTTCTATTTTCCCAGGAATCTTGTTTGTTTATAGCTTTTATTTCTGACAAATTCATCAATTTTTTTGATTTATTATTTTTTTTTTTTTAGTTTTTGTGACATCTCTAGGGTTGGATTCAGGGGAGGAAAGATGATACTCCTGTAGAAACCAAAATATCTATCTAATTCATCTTTTCATTTTTTCATTTAAAAAAAAGTTTGTTAATTTTTTATTTCCCTATTTTAATGTCCTACTTGCATCAAATAGCATTAATAAAGTTATCAAAGTACTTCTTGAATGAAATAAAAAAGGAAGAAATGTGACCATCTCAATTAATTAATATATCTGGTTATACTCTTCAGAAAAATTTAGTAATAATTTACCATCATTTTACCTTCTACTCACCTGAAATGGTTTCAGGAATATTTCCTCCATTGCCAGTCTGCCATACTCAGTGAAAAGCTAGACAGAAAATCATACACACACAAACCACAGAGAAAAACTTCAGTATCAGCAAAGTTCTACTTCTTGGCTTTCTTCCATTCTTTTTTTCCCTTACTAAGACATAATACTGTATTATTAAAGTTACAATAGTCACTTTAAGGAGCTAAGTATTAGATAAAGTAGAAATACAGTAATTCTTTAATTTAAATTCAATTAATTAACATATAATGTATTATTAGTTTCAGAGGTAGAGGTCAGTGATTCATCAGCCTTATATAACACCCAGTGCTCATTACATCATGTGCCCTCCTCAATGTCCATCACCCAGTCACCCCATCCCCCCATCCCCTCCCCAGCAGAACTATGGTAATTTTTAAATAAAAAATTAAGGACATAAAGTACATGTTAAAAATAAAGTTTCCTCTTCAGGCTAATACCTTTATATCAAGGATGTAGGACAGTTTTTTATAGGGAAGATGGGGGAGAAAGTAACACGGTAAATAACTTTCAAAGCAGAACTTGCACAGATCAGACAGAGAGCCATAAACTATGGTGGACATATTTACAAAAGTTGTTGCCTGAGGAAACTTAATGGCACAGTGGACTGAATTACTACAAAGGCGTAAAGGCATTTGGCTTAAAAATACAATCAGATATACCACCTTCTCTTGTTTCTAATTGCTCCCACTTGAGAGGCACCATATCAGTTTTTGTGTGCCAGAAATGTAAGGTTTTAGAGACCAAAAGACATGAGGGATGACTGTGATTAGGCCTCTGATGAGCGTTTCATCCAGACCAGACCAGTGGGTTTCCCCAGCTGGTTAGTCTTCGTCCACAAGACTAACAAACCACAGCATCTTCTCAGAGCTAGGGCAGAACCGACATAGAGGATTCCCACCCATTACCCCTTTAGGATAGCTCCCACAAGACCACCCTGCCTCTCTTGCAGAAGGATCTAGGAAGCCAAGGGTAATTACTAAGCATCTGATCAGACTGATTCAATGGAAGTCTGGAAAATCATGGCTAAATGGCAGCTGGTCCAGGGATTAGGCACTCACATTAGGATCATCCACTAACGTAATTGGAATTCACAATCTTTTCTGAGGAGGCTGAGGTGTTGTCATTTACAAGAAAAATTTTAAATGGTCTCAGAAAAAGATTACTTACTCAATATCAAAGTCCAAAATCAGCCTTCTTAAGAAATCCCCAAGCTGGTATTGAACACTGTCATACCATTAGCTTGGAAAATAATTAGCTATGTTATGACACAAGCCTGAAGAATAAATCATACTTATTATAAGAAACAATTATTCAGTGTACGGCCTATTTGTCATAAATGTAGTGTGATGTGCTAGAAATGTTTTTGGGAATAGTGCTGGATGTGAACTCCAAATGCTATTTCCAACAACACAGGTTACCCTGCTTTATTATCCTTCTCTTGTCTGTAAAATTTGTCCATGGCTCTTACTACCAAGATAGAATGTATATTGAAAGCAAAATTTTCTATAAAATATGCGGAGGGAAACTATCAGAGAAACAATAGGTTTTGCTTTGTAACCAAAATAACATGCATTGAAAGACAGCAGAGAGTGTTACAGAGATGTGAACTATCTTAAGGAAATATCTCATCTTTTACCAATTTGAGATTTAAATGCTGCTTGGAAAGTGGAAGGAGCACTGAGCCCAGGAGATACCCAGATTTCTAGTCCCACTCCACCACTAATTAGCCACATGAGTTTAGGTAAATCATTTACTACTTTCAGCCAAATTTACCTCATCTGTAAAATATGAAGGATAAATGTACTTTTCACCTCCGTCAGTTATTTTTTATAACTGGATCAACTTCACATTTTGGGTCATTTTTAAACCAAAGATTCTTTTCTCTGCTCTAATCTGCCATATATATTCACATATAGAGGGCCAACAGCAAGTAGCTTTAGAGTAACAAAGAAATTTGAAAACTGAAGTGGAAAGAACATAACCATACAGTGCTGAAACAAGAAACCTGGAAATAGGACAACTTCTATTTGCTTACGTTTCTAAGTCTTTCTGAATTCAGTTTTCCAAGTAGAAGAAGGCCAACAAAATCTATACAACCTCAAAAGATGACCAGATATGTAAAAAAAAAAAAAGTATACATATTGTTACCTGGAGGTGCTGAAGATCATCCTCCTGGACATTCTGGGATAAGTTATATACCTTAAGAAATAAAGTTAAAATGAGAAAATAATTAGCATCTTCCAAAGCACCTACTCTGTCATTTTTTATTTTTATAAATATCGTTGTTCACAAAATCAAAGTCTCTTAAGTGTATTCTTACATAATGGTATTTATAAGACCTTGAGAAAGTAATAAAGGAAGCTTGAAAGACAATAGACAAAGTACAATGATCATAAAATTGTTCTAGAAATATCACAGACACCTGCTCTGGAGACAGAATATTAAGATTACATGAAACCTAACTAAACAATTAGTTAATAAAATAATCATTCTTGCAAGCATACTGAAATAATAGCAATCTAGATCTGAGTAACCCATACATAAAATTTTGTCTTGAAAATTATGTTGACCTTTTCACAATTAATTAATTTAGTTAAGCCTATAGATAGATCTATCACACTGAAGTTAGGTTCCAAATATCAGGCTCATATCTTTATACATAAGCATTACTGCTTCATGAACAGATCACAGCACTAAGATGACGTTCATTTTTTTTTTTGAGGGGTAACTTCAAAAAAAAGTTATGTTTATATGTTTATGTATTGACACAAAGAACATACTTTGTGTACTTATTTAAATAACGTTATATCTCAGATAATAAAGTCATTATTAAGGACTTAGATTTTTCAGTGAAAGTATTCAATGTCTTCAAGTAAAATATAAATAATAAATATTAAAAAGGCAAAGTCAATCCTGTTTTAATCAGCTTGCTTATACTGCTGATTATGAAGAAATCTTTCTCTGCTCACTTATAATTCCAGCCTTGACTTATTTATCCCAACCACTTTGCCTTCCCTACCCTTTAAACTATCTTACTTCTCTTTAAACATCTATTTCTTGGCCACTATTTCTTCCTGCTTTTTCTAATGAATAGAAAATATCTAAAAACTGTCTTAAAATCTTTCATGTTATATGTTCTATGGCTAGAGTAAAACTCTCCAAGGACTTGCAGGACAATCTGGAAAGCCTACGATAACTTCAAAAACAATACTTTAAAAAGGCAAAGAAAGAAAAAAGGAAGGGAAGATAAAAAATGTTTTTTAAGATTTTACTTATTTATTTATTTGGCACAGGAGCAGGGGGATGGGCAGAGGAAGAGGGAGAGAGAGAATCCTAAGCAGATCCTGTACTAAGCATAGAGCCCAACATGGGGCTTGATTGATCCCAGGATGCTGAGATCATGACCGGGGAGAAAATCAAGAGTGGGAGGCACAACTGACTAAGCCACCCAGGCGTCACAAAGATAAAAATTTTTGTAAGACATTTACTTATCTAAATGTATAATAACTGTCTTAAAAAATTGGGAAATCATTTAAAAAACAAAACAAAACAAAAAAACTCACTTGGGTAGCTCAGTTGGTTCAGCACTCAGCACCCAACTCTTGATTTTGCCTCTAGTCATGAGCTCAGAGTCGTGAGATTGAGCCTTGCATCGCATCGGGCTCCACACTTGTGGAGCCTGCTTGGGATTCTCTCTCTCCCTCTTCCCCTGCCCCGCCCCTCCCCTCCTATACAACCCCCTCCACATCACATGCATGCATGCTCTCTGTTTCTAAAAAAGAAAAAAAAGCTGAGAAAGCATATGTTTTTATACTTAGAAATGTTTCTATTGGCTATGTAAAAAAAAATCACCTTTATAAATCTTGTTTCAGTAAATGTAACTTATAATAGGTAGTTTCAATGTATCTACATACATTATAAAGCTTAATATTATTGAGTTTATTGTACGCTTTAAACAGAAAAAATTATCAATAAGATAACACAAACTTTTCTGACTATAGACGGTTTGAAAATTGAACAGAAATTAGATAACAGTAACCAAAACAATTCTACTCTTATAGAAATCCTAAGAATGTGTATGCTAATGGAGCCAAATAACATATTACTGTTTCTCTTGTTTGTCTTACCACCACATGTATGTAGGAACACATATATTCATAAGTTTTAGTTAAAGAAATACCATCAAAATGGATTTATTTTATTCCGTACCTGTATCGAGCTGATCATTGTGCTAAGCGCAAATACTGTGGCTGAATCTCTCAGAGTTGACTGACTATCAAAGGTTCCCTGAGTATCCATCAATAGCACAGCGACCTACAGGCAAATAGAGAACATCACTGATATTTTATAGAACGGGGCAGTATAAGGGTTACTACAAAGTTAACACCATAAGAACTAAAGCAAACCATTATCAATGAATACTTAGTAGGTAATTTTTTATATGTGCCACGAATGCCACCGAAATTAAAAATATTAATTAGCTGAATATTATAATGATTAATTTTCACTGGTAATCCAACATAACAGAAACAGTATTGGAATAAAGTATAGACATTAGCTTGCTGATCTGCTGTTCTACTGTCCCTGTGATTTTGCCATCTTGCTCAATAGAAAGGGAAAGAGGAACGCACAATAGGATGCTACCCACTTCCCTTTTAATTTTCATGTCAAATAGCCAAAATTAGTTTTCAAAAGATCACTTTTGAGGATCCTGAAAAGTGGTAACTCTTGCAAGTAAAACGCAATTTTCTTTGCGAAGTTTGCATCATACCTTCTTGCCGTCAGGTTTATTGATAAGGAAGACTTCACTCCATATTTGGATTCCTGTGGTCTCTCGTTCAGACCCACCTCTCCAAGAAAAACCAGTCAATGGTTCATTGTAATCTCCAACCCAGTCGACTGATTCCTATAAATTAAGAAATCTGTGATATAGAACTGGATATGTGGTATAGTTTTTTCCACACATCAATTCTAGTTCATATCTCTGCAACTGTAGTCAAAAAGAAACAACATATTCACATCTACTGTACTGATTCAATTACTTTATCTAAAATATTTTTACAGAGGAGCATTATCTGCTACATTTTATTCTAGGTCCTGGGAATACAAAGATATCATTCCAGACCAGAGAAAGCTCACAACCTAAAAAAAAAAAAAGACAGACATGCTAACAAACCATTATGTTGCCATGTATATTAGGCATAAATAGAAACATACAAAAAGAAATAACAAACTCTTGGTCAGGTTTAATAGGGGAGGTAGTATTTGTGCTAAAATTTGAAGGATGTTTGGGAATTTTCCAGGAGAGCAAACTTGGGAACAACGTTCTAGAAACAAAGATAGGAGAGAGGATATTATGTCAGGATCCACACAATAATAATAAATGCAAACACTTTGGTATTGGGGGAGCAGGGAGTAAACAGCAAGAGGAGAGGAACCCAGTAGTGTTGCAGAAAAACAAAAACATTAAAATCTGTTACACTTTAATCTGGCAAGTGCTATTAACACAAGCAACATGAGAAGTGTTACTGAGCATTTAATTTGAATGTTCATTTCACAGTTAAAACTATGAATATGCCTAACATTGTATAACCCCAAAGAATGGAGACTAATTTTGTTCACTTAATTTTCCCACCCATGTTAAGTAGCATACTAGCATTGATATGCTAGAAACAGAGAATGGAAAGAGTTCTGTTTGGTTTCAAAGCCTAAAGTATTTTGGCAGTTCTATTCTTGATTTGTTTGAACTGAAGCTAGAGATAGAAGATATTGAAGCTAACTTTACAAAACTATTCAAAAATACCCTAACTATAAAAGACCAACCCCAAGTAAATAATTATGGTATAAATACATAACACAAAGTTTCTTTGAGTAGTGTGTCCATTCTGTCGCCACATTCATATCGGCAGCAGAATTGCTATGGGTAAAAGGGTAGAAAAAAAATACTGGTCTGCTCTCCATTCCCAACCTTCTGTTCCTCGACTCTGTTATCCTCTGCTTTTGGTTCATCCTAGGTCCCTTAAAGTCTCATTTCTGTGCCACACTGTTGTCTCAAATGTTATGATAGACACTGTTGGTTGCTTTTGGGGGTGGGGTAAGATGAGAATCATTTGGGAAAAGACAGGAGAGAACTTTCTGGTGTAACAGCACGATATACTTGCTAGAACTTGGGTCCATGTAGGCATACACATTTTCAAAAAAACAATAATCAAATGTACACCTAAGATTTGTGCATGTAACTGTAATGTAAATTTTACAACAAAAGAAAACAACTAAGCACTGAAATATATAATGATACAGGTTAAAATATTTGTGATAAAGTGTGCCAATGTCAACAATTTACTTCGAAATGAATTAAAAAATCAGATGCAGTAATGGGTGTAAAGAGGGAAGAATGGCTGGAGGCACAGGTGATAAAAGCAAGAATATTAATGTTAATGGTAAAATCTAGGCAGTTGATAGGTCTTCTCAGTAGGTCTTCACTCTAAAATTCTTTTAACTTTGCTGCATGCTTGAAATTTGTCATAATAAATGTTGGGGAGAAAATTACTATAGTAAAAAAGTTAGGATAAAAGTTATTTGACACATTTAAATACTCTAACATGTAGAGTTTATAATCCTATCACTATGGTGTGTCTCCTTCTAAAAGAATAAAAAATAAGTTCTATTCTAAGGGAAATGTGGCAAAGTGGCCCATGGACTTTGGTGCCCAGAGCACTGAAGCTGGAAACGCTCTCACACTGTGTATATGTGAAAAGCGAAGTGGGAATACTGAGACTACTAAATAAAAACACAAAGTGACACAAGCACAGAAACAAGAAAACTTCTAAAGCACTTTTTACGTACCTGGTTGTACATGTATCTCAACATGAAGTCCATTAGGAATGATTTTCCTTTTCTAAATGCTCCAGCAACAGATACAGCAACAACCTCCTTGTCCCTGACAGCCTCTGAGAGAAGGATCCGATTTAGTGCGGTTTCATCTAACTCAAAGGAATGGTCGTCTTTGACGATGAGGACTTGCACTGGTCCTGCCTTCTTCACTGGCTCCTCCTCTTCTGAGCTCCATTCATATGTCTTTTCTGAAAACCCACCTGTTGAATAAAATAGCAATTCATTCAGCTAATCATCTCAAAATACCAAGAAATGTACAGGTACCTCTCAATTCTCAAATATCTGAAGCAGGGGCACACTGGAATTAAGAAATGCTCATTTTAATGACATATATGAATGTCACTAAATGTCTCAGTGAGATTTATTATGTCTCAGAAAGACTTATATCTCATCTTTCTGATTATATGACTGAATCAAACAGAATTTTATTCTCAAGAACGCTTCAAGGCAAAGATCTGTTTGCAGAGTGAGAAAGAAAACCAAAGCAAAGGATTCTACTTATGGAGCACAAGAATAAAATTACTTTAGTTCATACTTTCTTCATCCCCTAGAAATAAGTTAAGTTATTCATGTAAAGGATCCTTGCAACATTTTTTAAAACTGAACATACATAGGAGGAAATATATACAGGGGCTCAGAATCACATATTTTTGAAATTGGAATAAATTTCTACAGCACCTAATTTTCAGCTCCCTTCTTTACATGCATGCCATCTACAAAAGCCTAGGTTCTTAAATGTGTAAAACTATACCACATAGCAATGGAATTTACAGATAATTAAATTGGATAGGGTCAGATTACAGACATTCTTCAAATTCATAGCAAAGAGGTCTAGATATAATTCAATTTTTAAAAAAAGTTATTTGGTGTGAAGATCTTATACAAAAGCTGTGTGACCCTGGGAAATTACTAAATCTCTCAACTCTTCATCTGTAAAATGTAAACCACTAATAGTACCTGTTAGTAGGGTTGTTGTAAAGATTAAGGAAACTACTGTATGTAAAGTGCTGAGATCAGTGTTTGGCACACAGTAAACTCATACAGGTTAACTATAATTACCACCATCACCATCACTACCTTGGAATTATAGATTGAACTAAGTATTCCTAGAAGAACTTTCTGCCTATTTTCAGAAATTTGTGTGTGGGTGTGTGTACATACGTATGTAAAGAATTATCATATGTATGATAAAGGGTTAATATTCAAAATATATAAAGAACTGACTCCACTAAATAGCAAAAAAACCCCAAACAAGCCAATTAAAAAATGGGCAGAGGATTTGAATAGATCTTTTTCTACAGAAGACATGCAAATGGCCAACAAACACATGAAAAGATGCTCAACATCATTAAGCATCAAAAAATGCAAATCAAAACCAAAAAGATATTACCTCATACCTGTTAGAATGGCCACTATCAAAAAGAGAAGAAGTAAGTGCTGGCTAGAACATAGAGAAAAAGGAATCCTTGTGCACTGCTGGTGAGAATGTAAATTGGTAAGACCACTGTGGAAAACGGTATGGAAAAAATTAAAAATAAAATTACTACATGATCCAGCAATCCACTTCTGGGTATTGATCTGAAGAAAATGGAAGTACTAACTCAAAAAGATATATGCACCCTTATGTTCATTATAGCATTATGTATAATAACCAAGATATGGAAACAACCTAAGAACAACTTAAGTGTCCACTGATGAATGAAAGGATAAAGAAATTACTGTGTGTACATGCATACATGTGTGCACGCACACACATATACACAATGGACTATTACTCAGCCATAAAAAATAATGAAATCGAGTCATTTGTGACAACACAGATGGACCTCAAGCACATCGTGCAGAACAGAGAAAGACAAATATGTATGGTCTCTTATATGGGGAATTAAAAAAACAGAAACAAAACAAGCTTACAGGTACAGAGAACAGCTGCTGGTTGCCAGAACTGGAGTGCTGAGGGTGGAGAAATAGGTGAAGAAGGTCAAAAGGTAAAAACAAAAATATAGACAAAGAAATCTTGTTCTCCTGTTAAGTCATTTTGAAACTCTGATTTTTAGTTTCTTCATATGTAAGATTGAAAAAAAGTTTTCCATTTAATTGTCAGTTTTGACAGAGATCAACTTTTAGAATTAATCCTTAATATTTAAGAATTTTAGAACCCTGGCATTTGTGGTATATTACAAAATAACTTCAGTGTGTCAAGTGACACATTCTTGTATCTACCACTTTTGTAATGTAACTTTGTAATGTCCTTCCACTTTGACTCTGGGGTCAGCCATGTGATTTGCTTTAGCAGACATGACACAGCAGAGGCTTCTTAGAAAAGCCCTTGTGTTTTTCCATTTTGCTCTTTCACTTCTGCCATTCACCATGTGAATATTCCCAAACTAGTCTGCTGCAGGATGCGAGACACTTGGAGCAAAGGCAAACAGCCCAGTCCCTACCAAGCCCCATAGCAAACCAACCCTAAGCCATGTGAAGGAGCTCAGCCAAGACCAACAGTTGCCTAACAACTATTTCAACATGTGTGATCAATAAATGCCTACTGTTCTATGCCCTTGAGGTTTTGTGGTTATTATGCAGCAGAACAGACCATAAACTACTGGTACAACCTACAACCCCTTCCTTTAAAAGGACAATGCAGTGTAGTGGTTAAAAACACAGGCTCTGGAACCAGACTGCTGAGATTTGAATAAAGGCTTTCCCATTTTTTAGTTGAGTAACCTTCAGCAAGTTGTTTAACCTCTCTGTGTCTACCCCATAAGGATGCTGTGAATTAATATATTCAGGTAACACTTAGAACAGTGGCTGGTACATTGTAAATGCTATTAGTATTATTAAAGATTGAGGAAATGAAAGCCAAAATGTAACCGACCTTGCCAGGAAAAGGATATGGAATTTCTGTTGCAGGAAATCTATCATGGATGCTTTCTTGTGTTACTATTTATTTATTCCTTTTAATATTCCAGCAAGGTATTCATTATTATCTGTATTTTTGACACATGAGGAAATTAAGAATTGGGTAAAGTAACTTTTCCACGAGCATGCTCACTAGAAAGCAATAGATCCAAGTTCACATAGTTAGTAACTGTCAACTTGAGGTTAGATCCCAGGTATATAAACTTCCATCCCAGGCCTTTCTACTATAACATTCTGTCACTTTAGGGAAATCAAATAACTCTTGGACACCACATAAATGGGCTCATTTGCTTTGTATCAAAAGAACAGAAGGTCAAAAATACACCAATTAATTCTTCAGATCAGATATATGACATAGCCTCAAATCAACCCTTAATAGTATTAATTTTGAATAAGCTGGGCTCTTAAATAACCTTTCATTTAAATCTTTGAAAATATATTTAAATAGACATCCTCTATTATGTTTTCAGGCATATGTTGGAGATATTGTGAATTCAGTTCAGACCACCACCATAAAGCAAGTCATGAGTTTTTTGGTTTCCCAGTGCCTATAAAAGTTACATTTATATGACACCATAGCCTATTAAGTGTGCAATAGCATTATGTCTAAAAAAACCCAAAATATGTACCTTAATTTAAAACTACTTTATTGCTAAAAAATGCTAATCATCATCTGAGCTTTTATCAGGTTGTAATCTTTTTGCTGGAGGGTCTTGCCTCGATGTTGATGGCTGCTGACTGATTAGGGTGATGGGTGCTGAAGTCTGGGATGACGGTGACAATTCCCTAAAATAAGACAACAATGAAATTTGATGCATTGATTAACTCTTCCTTTTGTGAATGATTTCTCTGTAGCATGGTTGCTGTTTGACAGCATTTTACCCACACAGAATTTCTTTCAAAAGTGAAGTCAATTCTCTCAAACCCTCCACTGCTTTACCAACTAAGTTTATGTCAAATTCTAAATCCTCTGTTGTCATTTCCAGTCTTCACAGCATCTTCACCAGAGACTGATTCCACCCCAAGAAACCACTTTCTTTGGTCATATGTAAGAAGCAACTCCTTACTCATTCAAGTTTTATCCTAAGATTGCAGCAACTTAGTCCCATTTTCAGGCTCTACTTCCAATTCTAGTTCCCTCACTGTTTCCACCACATCTGCAGTTACTTCCTCCATTGAAGTCTTGAACCCCTCACAGTCATCAAACTCAAAAGTTTGAAATAGTACCACAATTACTAAAATGTGACACAGGCACAAAATGAGCAAGTGCTGTTGGTAAAACAGCACACACATATACACACACATACAATGCCTTTGTTTCTTATCTCTTGATTCTGAGCTATTCAATAATTTGTCTACATCAGCACCAATAGCATACTATCTTAATCAAAACAATTTTTTTCTGTAAGATTTTATCTGTTTACCTGAGAGAGCGCATGGAGCAGGGAGGGGCAGCGGGAGAGGGAGAAAGCGTCTCAAGCAGACTCTGTGCTGAGTGCAGAGCCCAACATGGAGCTTGATCTCACAACCCTGAGATCACCACCTGAGATCACAACCCAAGCCAAAAACCAAGAACTGGGCACTTAACCAACTGTGCCCCTCAAGTAGCTTTATAAAAAGTCATTATATATAGTATGATCATATTCCTTTAATTATTATTATGTCTTGGTGATTTTGACCCTTTCCATACAAATACTAGAATCAATAGGTTAGTTGAATTTTTTGAAACTACATTAAATTTATGGATCAATTTGGAAAGAATCAATTTTGTTACACTATCTTCCAACCCATAAACATGAGATATCTCTCTTAATCCCCTTCAATAAAGTTTTTATAATTTGGGGTGCTGAGGAAAGTAGGTTTTTTGGATTTATTGCTAGGTACATTAGATTTTATTGCCTTGTCTCATTGTTATGTTTTTAATGTCTTATAGCTGTTGCTTGGGTAAAGAAATATAACTGACTTTAATAGATCAGTTTCATATTGAAACATTTGTTAAACTACTATTCCCTATAGATTCTGAGTAGATAATTTTGGGTTTCATTAATGTAGAAACAGAAATAATTTTTACAAATAATGAAGTTCTATTTCTACATTTTAAATCCTTATGTATTTCTTTCCCCTTTCTTGTATCATTGAACATTCTACACAATGTTGAATAGCAGAGGGAATCCTGGACATAACTTCTGATTTTAGTGAGCATAACTTCCTAATTTTAATGGGACTGCTTCCAATATTTGAGTTCATATTTGTTAGAGTTCGGTTTGCTTTGGTAGATAACTTTATCTTATTAAGGAACTTCTCTACTGGTTTACTATGAGTTTTCAAAAATCATAAATGGAAAATGAATTTTATCAAATATCTTTTCTGTATCTGTTGAGATGATCACCTGGTTTTCCACCACTACTCTGTTAATGTAGTAGTAATATAGCTTTACATTTTTGCATAAACATAGCATTTTCAGGGTACAATATCTTATTTATATACTATTGATGCAGTTTGGTAAAGTCTTGTTTAGAAATTGTGCATCTGTATTCACCAATGAATTGAATCTATCATTTTCCTTTCTCATTTTATCTTTGGCTAGTTTAATATTCAGTTATATTAGCTTTATAAAAGGACTTAGCAATGCTTTCCTTTCTATCTTCAAAATGAGTTTGTAACAAAAAATTAGGGTGAATAGTTCTTTGAAATTTTGATAGCTCTTGCCTATAAAACCATCTGTGCCTGCTGTTTTCTTTGTGAGATGATTTTTAACTGTTACCTCAATTTAATTAATACTAATGATGCAATAGTTACATTAGTACTAATAAAGTTTTGTATTTCTTCAGAAATTTTTGGTACATTTTATCTAAGAATTTTTCTCCATTGTCTAAAATTTCAGACAAAAAGTCAGTAAAGATGTAGAAAATTTAAACAGTCTCAATAGCAACCTGACCAAGTTGACATCTAATCATTACAAAACTATATATACTTTTAAAATTCATATGGATATTCACCAAATAGACCATGTACTGGCTCATATATCAGATCTCAGCACATTTCAAATTTTTAAAATACTGCGTAAAATATGTTCTCTGACAATAGAGAAATTAAACTAGAAATAAATAATAAGTATATATTTAGAAAATTCCTAAAAATTTTGAAATTAAGCAGTAAATTTCTAAATAACCTATAGAAATTATAATGAATGAATGAAAGAAAATATAATGGAAATTAGAAGATGTTGTAAACTAAATAATCTAATGAATCTGATCCATTCATCAGCAACACTATACACTATCTTTATCAAAACAGCTTTATGAAAAGCCATTACATATAGTAGGGCAAGCTTGTCTCCTACCTTCTAATTATTATCAGTTGTGGCTATTTTGACTCTTTCTACATAAAAGTTAGAATCAATAGGTTGGAGTGTAGTATCTTATTTATACAGAAATAGCGAAAATGTGACATAACAGAAACTTGCTTAGATGAAATTTACAGCTTGTAATGTATTTAGTAGAAAATATGTTTGAAAAAGCATAATCTAATATTCATCTTAAGTGAGAAAAAGAATAACATTAAATTTGAAGAAAAGAAAAAGTAGGAAGTAATAAAGATGTCAGAAACCAAGGAACTGGGAATAGAGATCAACAAGAATGATTTAATAATCTGACTAATCAAAGAAAATAAGAGAAAAAAGTCACAAAACAATTTCAGATATGAAAACGAGATATCACTACAGATCCTACAGATATTTAGAAGATAATATGAAGAGAATGACATCAGCATCATGGTGACATGAGTCCTTTTTCTTTTCTCTCCTCTTTAATTTACAAGTAATTGGACATCTGTAACCAAGAAGAAGGAGGAGGAGGAGGAGGAGGAGGAGGAGAAGGAGGGGGGAGAGGAAGGGGAGGGGGA
>LNAC01000188.1:1612466-1646861 GCA_002007465.1 Ailurus styani
AGGGGGAGAGGGGAGGGGAAGGTGAGAGGGGAGGAGGAGGGAGAGGGGGAGGGGGAGGGGGAGGAGGAAGGGGAAAAGAGGGGGAAGGAGGGGAAAGAATGGGCCCTTCCACAGCTTACTAGGACACCCAAGAGATCCATCCATCTGTCCACTAAAAAGTGGGTGCACTGGACCACAGAGGAGGCTGCAAGGAGAGAGAAGAAGCCATGGAGCCTATAGAGCTGTAGAGACTCCAGCATCAAGCACAGTAGCTGGGACCAGGCACAAGCCTTTAAAGAGGTGGAGGATAAAGGCAGTGAGTGGGGTCTGCCAGGCTGGTTCTGCATTCCACAGCTGGAGGGACCTTTGCTCTGAGGTAAGACTACAGTGAATGGGGGAAGGGAAAGGAAAGAGAAGTAGGAACTGACGGAAAATGTCTCCTGTTGTCTGTCTCAAGCAAAAAGAACCACCCAGTGACCTCTGGGACCCCACCTCCTCCATATAAGGAGTCCCTACTGGGATGGCCTCCAGCTATGGGCACACCCAAGATCCCAAGTGTTAAGTACCTCCCCAACTCTAAAGCTACCCACCCCCTTTTTTCCCCCCTCAGCCTGCTTTACATATATACATATATACACACACATATATATGTACATATATATACACATATACATATATATGTGTGTGTGTGTATATTTATAGGCTCTGTAGGGGAAACCAAAAAGTTGTGCTATAGTGCCACCTTCTGGAAAACAAAGGAAGACTCCTAATCACCAAACCTGTTGAACTGTTAGAATCAAAGCAAACAAAACCTTGTCTAAATGAGAAAGGTATTCAGGTATTTGTAACTCCAAATGTGATAGCAGAGGCAGTTTTCATCAAACAGCACAAAAAAGTCATGGTAATATGGTATTATAGAAAGAAAGTGACAATTTTCCAGCAACCAATCCCAAAGACACTGAATACTATGATCTGATAAAGAATTCAAAATTGCTGTTACAGAGGTGCCTGGGAGTCCCAGTCAGTTAAGTGTCCAGTTCTTGGTTTCAGCTCAGGTCATGATCTCATGGGCCGGATCAAGCCCTGAATTGAGCCCCACGTCAGGGTTCATGCACAGCTGGGAGTCTGCTTGAAGGTTCTCTCCCTCTGCCCCTCCCCCCACTCGTGCTTGCTCTCTCTCTCAAATAAAATAAATAAATCTCGAAGAATAACTGCTTTATGGAGAAATTCAATGAGCTACAAGAAAACTCAGAAAGACAATTAATGATCTCAGAAATAAAATTAATGAATGGGGGGCATCTGGGTGGCTCAGTCAGTTAAGCATCTGTCTTCTGCTCAGGTCATGATCGCAGGGTCCTGGGAACGAGTCCCCACACCAGGCTCTCTTTGCTCAGTGGGGAGTCTGCTTCTCCTTTTCACTCTCCCTCTGTGTTCTCCCTCTCTCTCCAAATAAATAAATAAAATCTTTGAAAAAAATGAATGAAGAAAAGGAGCACTTTACCAAAGAGACTGAAATTCTTAAAAAAAAAAAAAAGCAATTCTGGAGCTAGTGAACTCAGTAAATGAAATGAAGAATGAGTTAGAATGCATTGGAAACAGAGATCAGATGGAAGAGAGAAGTAGCAAGCTAGAAGATAGGAATCTAGAGTGATTCAGATGGGGTGCCTGGCTGCCTCAGTTGGTAGAGCATGAGACTCTTTACTCTGGGGTCATCAGTTCAAGCCCCATTTTGGGTGTAGAGCTTGGTAATGAAATCATGGGATAAAATTTTTTTTACATCAAAAATGAGAGGAAGAGTAAAAGGATGGAACTTCTAGAGGTGAATGAAGATAAACTGCTATAAGCTGAGAAGAGAGTTTTTTTATCTATGAAATGTTTTATGTAAACCCCATGGTAAGCACATAGCAAAATCTAAAGCAGTGATATAAAACATAAAAAAAAAAACAGGATACTGAGTAGAGCACCATGGAAAACCACCAACTTATAAAGGTAGACAGAAACAGAAGGAAGAAGAAACAGTGAAGAGAAAAATAACCAGAAGGCAAAAGATAAAATAGCCATAGTAAATCCTTGCATGCCTATAATGTAAATGACTTGAACTCACCAGATAAAAGGCACAGAGTGGCTAGATGGAGTAAAAAACAAAAACAACAACAAAATAAGACCCAACTATATGCTGCCTACAGGGGATTACTTTCACCTCTAAAGACACACACTGGCTCAAAGTGAAAGAATGGAAGATGCTATTCCAAACAAATGGAAACAAAAAGAAGGTGGGAATAGTCATGTTTACATCAGACAAAAAGACTTCAAGTCAAAAAAGGTTAACAAGAGACAAAGAAGGTCAATATATAAGGATAAAAACCACAATATATCAGATCATAAATATATATGTTCCCAAGAGCCAAGCACCGAAATATATTAAGCAAATAGTTCCAGATCTTAAGGAGAAATAGGTAACAGTAAGATCTGGTGTTCCTGGGTGGCTCAGTCGTTCAGCGTCTGCCTTTGGCTTGGGTCCTGGTCCCAGGGTCCTGGGATCGAGCCCCGCATCTGGCTTCCTTCTCCAGGGGAGGCCTGCTTCTCCCTCTCCCACTCCCCCAGCTTGTGTTCCCTCTCTCGCTGTGTCTTTCTCTGTCAAATGAATAAAATCTCTAAAATATTAATAATAATAATAACAATAAGATCATTGTAGGGGACTTCAATATTCCACTATCAGCAATGGATAGATCATCCAGATAGAAAAACAAGAGCAGATGTTGAAATAAAATATACTTAAGAACAAAAGGACTCAATAAACATACAGAATATTTCATCCAACAACAGCAGAATACACACGCTTTTCAAATGCACACAGTACATTCCCCAAGACAGCTCATATGATAGGTCACAAAACAAACTCGAGCAAGTTTAAGAACACTGAAATCATGCCAACTATCTTCTCTGACCACAATGATATGAAACTAGAAATCAACAAGAGGAAAGTAAGAAGATTGACAAATATCTGGACACTAAACAACACACTTCTAAACAAAACGTTGGGACAAAGAAGAAACCAAAAGGGAACTAAAGGAGAATGTGTTTGGCATGTTTGAGGAATAGGAAGGAGTATGGTATGGATGGAGCAGGTTGGGAAGGTGGTAAGGGGCCAGACCAACAGACTAAGACAAGCATAGATCTGAAAGGATCTGTAACAGAGAGAATATTGGGGCTGAGAGAAAAAAGACTTTAGTAGATGTTTGTATATCATTATCCTTTCCTACTCTACCTTTGTGTACTAGGTGTGAATGAGATAGATAACTCAAAACTTTTAGTTTATATACTTAGGACTTTGGAGAGCTACATATAGACTTAATGAAGAAAAGGGAAATTATGTGACTCAGTCTGTTAAGCGTCCACCTTTGGCTCAGGTGATGGTCCCAGGGTCCTGGGATCAAGCCCTGTATCGGACTGCCTCCTCTGAGGGAAGCCTGCTATTCCCTCTCCCTCTGCTGCTCCCCCTCTCTCGCTCTCTCTCTCTGTCAAATAAATAAAATCTTTAAAAAAGAAAAGGGAAATTATATAGTTAGTGTGATGTAAGCATGCTGTAAAATAAAACAAATATCTGAATCATGATTATAAAATAATGAAATGGTTTATGGGAAGAAATCTCATTACAATGTAGGCAAAAAGGAATATTAAATATTCCTTTTTGATAAGAAATCATTTAAAAATACAGAAATAATTTTTATTAAATAACAGGATGAATAAAAAATAGAATGAATCTGTTAAATATTCATAAATATATAGACATTACTTTGCATCTCACCTACAGTTAAGAAAGGTTTCCTATCTGAAGCCTATCATAACCATCAATCTATACATATATTTATGCTAGTAAATACTGACATATAAAAATAGGCATCTAGATAAGCTACAACCCAGATACCTACCAACTGATAAATGGATAAACAAAATATGGTAAATCCATACAATGATATATTATTTAATATTATTTAAATTAATATTATTATTTAATAAAAAGAAATGCATAATCAATATATGCTAAAACAAGGATGAATGTTGAAAACATAATGTTAAATGAAAGAAGCCTGTCAGAAAAGATCACATACTGTAGGATTCCATTTATATGAAACTCCCAAAATAGGCAAATCCATAGAAACAGAAAGTAGATGAGTGGTTGCCTAGGACTGGAGGGTTGGAGGGGCTTAGGAGGTGATGTCTAGGAGGTACATGTTTTCTTTTTGGGGCTGAGGAAATGTTCTAAAATTGGGTGATGAATTCACAACTCTGAATACACTAAAAGTCTCTGAACTGTACATTTTAAATGGACGTACGGTATAGTATATAATTATATCTCAATAAAACTGTTAAAAAACTATTTAGAAAAAGTTCAATTTCTATTAAAAAGATCAAAACTGAAAACACATACTAAAAATATCTAGAGAACAGAGACTGTCTTACTTGTATTTGTACTTCTTGAAAACACTTGTAAGAAGTGCACACAGTAGGTACCCAATAAATATTTACATTAATTTAAAATAACTGAAAAAGTTTTGAGAGGCACAGTATTATTAAGAACAAATCTTATGTGCTTGATTCATTTTCCCTAACTATATTTCAACTAAGCAATTACCATTATCTTTGTTATAAAAGAATCCAAAAATCCTTAGAATGCATGCCAAGTTTCTTTAGCACCAGATTTCTACCTTCTTATATATGTTTTGCTAAACTAAACTTAGTTTCAATTCCCTGAGCACTATGCACACTTTTAAAAGGGGAAGAAGCAGAAAATGGGTTAGAAGCAAAACAGATAGGAATTAGCATTTTACTACGAATGATACAAATGTATGGCTCACAAGGAGAGAACCGAATGATCTTATATTCAGTAAAGGGGCTTCTGGGACTTTTCCATTCTATGTGGTATTCTACATCAATGGAAGCTGGCCACCCAGCTATGAATTTACATATATTGAAAGGGAATCTTCAAAACTTTTAAAGATGAAGAAGAATCATTTTAACATACTAGAAATGCTATGGGTATGTATTTCTAATTTTCTTAATTGTAAACTTTGAAAAAAATTCATACTTCCTTTTTCTAGCAAAAACTAAACCTCATGAGATGATTAACTATGAGTACATTTGAGCCATTATAGAGAAAAGACACGGCACCTAGGAAACTGTCTCCTGCCAACTGAAATTAAAAGGATATATTATATTTTCTCAAACTATTATGTTTGAACAAACTTGAAGAATGACTGAAAACACTTGTCTGAATGACTGAGAATGATTTCCAACATCACAACAAAAGGGAGTTTATATAGAAAGGGACAAAATGAATTAAGGAAACAAGCCAAATATTAACTTATAAAAATGACTATCTTAAGAGTGGTTGAGCAAGAACAGAGATATGAGCTACAATGAGATGAATACACGGAGCAGGCTTCAGAACCCTACTACGCAGACTCTGATTGTTCTGCTGTTAGCAATACATTTGAGGAAGAGGATTACAAGGAATAATGCAGGTCCTACAACTTCAGAGTCTTGAAAGGAATAAGTAAGTCATTTAACAGGCTGTTTATCTATATCAAATACAAAAGCACTGCATAAACTATTCAATGGATGCCTCTAGAAGAACAATGCCATCATGATTAAGGCACTGTGTGTATGTATAAAGCAAAAATTAAACCCCGTGTGTGTATACACATATATATTTCATATATGTTCACATATATGTGAGAAGACCTAAACAGAGAGATATGTAACTGACAAAAAGAAGAAATAATAATGGTTAATAAACACAGAGGGAAACGTTTAGTCTTACTAGTAACTGGAGAAATGCTAACTAAAGGAGATAAACTTTTTAGCTATCAAAACTTGCAAAGGTTAAATAATATATACACTTGACCCTTGAACAACATGGGAGGTTAGGGGTGCCAAAAATCCACATACAACTTTTGACTCTCCAAAAAATTAACTACTATAGCCTACTATTGGCCAGAAGCTTTACCAATAATAACAGCAGTTGATTAACATATTTTCTATGCCATAGGTATTATACACTGTATTCCTACAATAAAGTTAGATAGAGAAAAGATAACATAATTAAAGTCAGAAAGAAGAGAAAATACATTTACAGTACTATTATAAAAAAAAAACAACTTTGGGGCGCCTGGGTGACTCAGTCAGTTAAGCATCTGACCCTTGATTTTGGCTCAGGCCATGATCTCAGGGTCGTGGGACTGAGCCCTGCTTCAGTCTGCTTAAGATTCTCTCCGTCTCTCCCTACCTTTCCCCCACTCGTGCATGCACACACTCTCTAATAGATAAATCTTTAAAAAGAAAAAAAAACCTCTGCATGTATGTGTTACTAGCACGTTTCAAACCCAGGTTGTTCAAAGGAAAACTGTATACTTAAGAGTTGGGAACATTCAAAAACATTTAAAAATAAATATACCCTTCAATAAAGCAATTCTATTTCCAGGAATTTATCCTAAGGAAATTATTGGGACTGTGCATATGTATTTATCTGCAAACAGGTTCATTATAATATTATTTATAGAGTGACAAACTGCAAACAATCTAAATGCCTAACTGATACTGTAAATAAATTATGTCACAGCTATATCATGCAAAATATGGAGCCATTTGAAATCACATTATAGAAAAAAACCTAATCATAAGAATGTAAGAAAATATGCTGACATGTTTTAAGAAAAAAAGCAGATGGGAAATCTCATTCCCATTAAGGAAACAAACAAATACACGTGCATTTATAGTCACTGAAAAAAGTCAGTTTTAGAAGCATTTGGTTTCTAAGCAATTTTCTGGTTCTTTAATCATCTTTGAGTCAGCTATTTGGAAACTGTTGATTCCCCTTTCTGCTGAACATTGTCATGCTCAGGTCTATCTCTACTATTCTAAGCTCTTCTCCATATTGCAGAGGCCGAAAGTGTGAGAACTATAGAACTACAATTCTTATAATCCCTTCTTAGCAGAGTTCTGATTTAGATTTTGTCCACAAAAGGCACTCATGACCTCTAGAAGAGACAGGAAATAAGGGACTTCTATTGCCTTCTAGTAGAATGGATAGATATGCGAGCAGATAGCACCTATGAGGCCTGCAGCACCTGCCAGAGGTATGGAATTTTACAAATTCATGGACAGTGGCTAACATCTTGTCCAGATGGTCATGTACTTCAAAGAAGTATGTGTCTGGAATTCTGGAATGGGCACCAAGTGTAAGTATATTCAGTCCCTTTTGAATATTCACCAGAAGGCATTCACTGCAGAGGAAGTGCTAAAAAATCAGATGGATAAGATGACTCACTTTGTGGATATCAGTTAGCCTCCTACTTCAGCCACTTCTTCTCAGTAGGCCCACAAACTAAATCAGCAGAAGAAATATGAAGCATCTAGGAATGCCTGGGTGGCTCAGTTGCTTAAGCATCTACCTTCGGCTTAGGTCATGATCCTTGGGTCCTGGGATCGAGACCTGTGTTCGGCCCCCTGCTCAGTAGGGAGCCTGCTTCTCCCTCTCCTTTTGACACTTCCCCTTGCTTGTGCTCTCACTTGCACTCTCTCTCAAATGAATAAATAAAAAAATCTTTAAAAAAAAGAAAGAAATATAAAGCATCTATATTAATATCAAACAAAATAGACTTCAGGGCAAAAAACATTACTCCAGATAAAGAGGCTTACTACATAGAAATAAAAGGCTCAATTTATCAGGAAGATGTAACAAGTTCACATTTGTGTGTATCTAACAACATAGCTCAAAAGTTAATAAGAGCTTGACAGAAGACCATGGGGAAATTGACAAATCCACTCTCATCTTTTAAAATCTCTTCCAGAATTTTAAAGTAGTATCTATCAGATATCAGTATCTGGTAGATCAAACAGTCCAGAAATCAGTATGAAAGACATGAACAGTGCATTTAGTAAGCTTGAGCTATACAGAATTGCTGAATCACTACATTGTACACCTGAAACTAATATAACACTATATGTCAACAATAGTGGAACTAAAATTTAAAAAGTGATTTGACAGCAAGTGTAACCTTTAAGTACTTTATATTGATTTATTCATCTTTAAAATAAACCCATTCATTATTCTTTTAAAAAAAAATAAGCTTGAGCCAGCAAATGTATATAGCATCCTATATCAAAAAGTAGAAAACATAAAATGCTTTTCAGGCTTTTGTGGAATATTTATGTTAACAGGTACTAGGACATAAAGTTAGTTTCAATAAAGTTCATAGCATGGGTGCACAGCATGGGTATTCTACAAACATGAACCACCCAATATTGTAGTAACTAGTTGCATGTGGCTGTTTAAATTAAATTAATTAAAATGAAATAAAAGTAAGTATTTGGTCTTTATCCTCATTAGCCTCATACTTCAGGTGCTCAAAAGACATACAGCTAGTGGCTACCATATTGGACAGTACAGATATGGAACATTTTTATGACCATAGAAGGTGATCTGCTATACAATACTGACTAGAGAAAGATTAAGTATGAAATCAGTAGCAAAAATCTAGAAAAATCGATACTTTTTTTTTAAGATTTTATTTTTAAGTAAACTCTACACCCACTGTGGGGCTTGAAATCACAACCCTGAGATCAAGAGTTGCATGGTCCACTGACTGAGTCAGCCGGGCACCCTGAAAAATCTGTACTTTCTATATATTCATGAATAAGTAAACAAATCACTGTAGACATTTAAAATATTTGAAACTAAATGAGAAATAATCTAGTATATATCAACATATATAAGATACAGCAAAATTGGTAAAGAAAACCTACCCTAAATACATATATTAGAAAAAGAAGACAAGCTGAAAATTAGTGAGAGCTCAGTATCCAATTTTTTTTAAATATTTTATTTATTTGACAGAGAGAGAGCACAAGCAGGGGAAGCAGCAGAGGGAGAAGAAGAAGACTCCCCACTGAGCAGGGAGCCCGATGCAGGGCTCAATCCCAGGACCCTGAGATCATGACCTGAGCCAAAGGCAGATGCTTAACCCACTGAGCCACCCAGGTGTCCCCAGTGTCCAACTTTTTTTTCTCTCTTTTTTTTAAGATTTTATTTATTTATTTGAGAGAGAAAGAGAGAGCATGAGAGGGGAGAAGGTCAGAGAGAGAAGCAGACTCCCCAAGGAGCTGAGAGCCCAATACAGGACTTGATCCTGAGACTCCAGGATCATGACCTGAGCCAAAGGCAGTTGTCTAACCAACTGAGCCACCCAGGTGCCCAGTATCCAACTTTTTAAGTTAAAAAGAGAATATAGGATGAAACCAAAAAAAAAAAATACAAAAAGCAAATCGTATTAATTAAATAAAATATAAAAGAAATAAAAAATAGGGATTAAACAATAAGAAACATAACAAGGAAAACACAAAATTAAGTAGAGAAAATAACAAAAAATTAAGAACAACCTTATGCCAAGTTGATGAAATGGACAGAATCCAAGAAAAATACAAATTACTAAAACTGACCCAAGAAGAAATAGAAAGCTTTAATTGTTCCAAAACCAATATTGAAGTTGAATCAATAGTTCAAAATCTTACTATAAAGAAAACAGCAGGTCTAGGTAGTTTAATAGACTCATTTTCCCAAACTGGATCAATCTAATCTTATATATTCCTTCTGGGCTTATCACAGGAAGGCAAGATTACTTTAACACAGAACATAGTTTATTTTACTTATTTTTTTTTTAAAGATCTTATTTATTTATTTGAGAGAAAGGGAACAAGCAAAGGGGAAAGGGAGAAGCAGACTCCCCACTGAGCAGGGAGCTGGAGACTGGGCTCGATCCCAGGACTGGGATCATGACCTGAGCTGAAGGCAGATGCTTAACTGACTGAGCCATGCAGGCACCACAAAACAGAAGATATTTTAATGTAATTAAACATATGAACAAATTAAAAAATATTTTTTTAGCATTTTTACTCTAAGATAAGAAAAAGAATTAAAAGCTAAAGATTAAAAAGGAATGAATAAAGCTGTCATTATTGTAGGTAATATGTTTCCTTATGTAAAAAATTCTATAGAATCAAAAGGCAGTTTATTAGAATTAATAAGAGAGTTTTATAAGGTTGTTGGATATAAGGTAAATATGTAAAATTCAATTGCATTTTTAGGTGCTATTAATAGCCAATAAAAAATATAACAGGGAAAAAAACCATAGCAACAAAAAAATAAGGAACATAAGAATAAATCTAACAAAGGACAGTTCTTTAAGGAAGGTATTTTTTTTTATTTACTTATTTTTTTTTAAGATTTTGTTTGTTTATTTGAGTGAGAGAAAGTGAGAGAGATAAGGAGCAGGGGGGGAAGGGAAGGGAAGAAGCAGACTCCCCACTGAGCTGGGAGCCCGATGTAGGACTCAATCCCTGGGATCATGACCTGAGCCAAAGGCAGACACTTAACTGACTGAGCCACCCAGGCACCCCAAGGAAGGTTTTTAAACTACTAAAAGACATCAAGAAGCAAAATCTAAATAAATGAAGGAATATACCATGTACATGAATAAGAATATTCAGGATAGTAAAAATCTTTATTCTAATCAAATTAATCAACAAACTAAATATTTTTTTAAAGATTTTATTTGAGAGAGAGACAAAGAGAGCATGAGTGGGGAAAGGGGCAGAGAGAGAGGGAGAGAAAATCCTAAGCAGACTCCATGCTGATTGTGGAGCCCAACACGGGGTCTGATCCCAAGACCCTGAGACCATAACCTGAGTCAAAGTCAGGCACTTAACTGACTGAGCCACCCAGGTGCCCAATAACTGAATACAATTTTAATTAAAAGAAAAAGTCCCACTGGGCTTTCCAAATAACTTGAAAACCTGATTCTAAAATTTTATACAGAAGCAAAAATAAAGAATAGTTCAAAACATCCTTAAATAAGATCACAATGAAACAATCTGTTGTACCATCTATGAAGACGCTATGAAACTACAGTAACTAAAATAGTGTGCTATTGACACAGGGATAGACAGACAAATTGCACTGCAACATAATAAGAAGCCCAGAAACTGACCCACTCATATCAAGGAATAATATCTGACAATACAGTTTGGAGATCAACAGGGGAAAAGGTAGATTATTCAATTGGATTTTTCCATAATGGGACTGGGACCTTTGGTTATCCATAAGGAAAAAAATTCAAAGAGGTTCTACACCACACTATCCATAAAAATAAAATCCAAATGGTTCTAGAGCTTAAAATGAAGTTGGGAAGACTGCAGAGTAGGAAGCACCAGGAAAATATTTACACTGTCAGATTCTAACTATTGGAACTCTGGAATTTGTTGAAGTCTTAAAACTTCCAGGGGAAGGCTGCCATTCCAGGGAAATGGTAATTGCAGTTAATTTAAGTCAGTTCCAACTCTGAAGTCAGCAGCAGGTACTGATCCTCCATCCCCAGCCCTGGGGCAGGCAGTTAGGCATGTGTTCCCACAGCAGCTTACACAGAGCTTGCAATAGTCAGGGTAGGCAATGAGGACCCCATCCTCCAAAAATTGGGGATCTGTGTTCCCATCACTGATTATGGCTTCTTATCACAAAGGTACAGACATAGAGGTGAACAGTTGTTGTATTTTCCCCCCATTGTTGACTCCCCATTCCTTCTAGTGATGTGACTTCCAGGAGATTTAAAGGGCCAGTACTTTTTTCCCTTCTTCAGTTTTCACTTTTTCCTCTTTTGGGAATCAGACATGAAAGATTAGGGTATTCAAAAGCAACTACATATACAGGGAAAATCAGAAATTCACACACATGCCGGGGGAAAGGCCCAGGCCAAAAAAAGACCTGAGAAGATTTTAAGTTTACACCTCAGGCTGATCCTCAACATAAAGATATCCTGTAACTATTAAAACAAACAAACAAACCCAAAAAACCCCAAACCCAGAAAATCCCAGGGAAGGGGGAGAATCTGATTTTCTTATTTCTTATTACCTTATTAGATTCAAGTGTCCAGTCTTCAATAACAAAAATCACAAGGCATGCAAAGAAATAAGAAACTGTCCCAAAGAAAGACTAGATGGTGAACCTACTAGACAAACACCTTATTAAAGATGACTGTCTTAAAGATGCTCAAAGAAGTAAAGGTGAGGCACCTGGATGGCTCTGTTGTTATTGAGCATCTGCCTTCGGCTCAGGTCATGATCCCAGGGTCCTGGGATCGAGTGCCACATCAGGCTCCCTGCTCAGCGGAAAGCCTGCTTCTCCCACTCTCATTCTCCTTGCTTGTGTTCCCTCTCTCCCTGTGTCTCTCTCTGTCAAATAAATAAATAAAATCTTAAAAATAAAAAAAGAACTAAAGGAAAATGCAGAGAAAGACAAGAAAACAATGACTGAACAAAATGGAAATATCAATAAAAAAATAGGAGACCTAAAAGAAAGCAAAAAGAAATTCTAGAGCTGAAAAGTACAGTAACTAAATTGAAAATTCACAAGAGAGATTCATAGCAATATTTGAACAGACAGAGGAAAAAATCAGCAGCTGATAATAGGGCAATCGAAATTATCAGGGCCACAGAAAAGAAAGAAAAGTTTGAAGAAAAGTGAACAGAGCCTAAGGGACCTGTGGGACACCATCTAGAAGACCAACAAACAAATTCTAAGAGTGCCAGAAGGAGAAGAGAGAGAAAGGGGTAAAGAGATTTTTTGAAGAAATAATGCCCTAAATCTCCCAAACTTGATAAAAGACACGAGTACAAACATTTAAGGCTCAACTAACTCCAAGCAGGATAAACTTAAAGAGACCCACACTGAGACACATGATAACCAAATTGTTGGAAGGGAAAGACAAAGACAGAAGTTTGAAAGCATCTGACATCATGTGCAAAGAATCTTCAAGAATATCAGCAGATTTCTCATAAGAAACTTTAGAGGCCAGAATACAGTGAGTGGACTGATATATTCAAAGTGCTTTAAGAACAAAACAAAACAAAACAAATGACAACAACAAAAAAAAAACCTGTCAACAAAGAATCTTCTATTTGGCAAAATTGTCTTTCAAAAGTGAGAGAGAGGGCACCTGGGTGGCTCAGTAGGTTAAAGCCTCTGCCTTTGGCTCAGGTCATGATCTCAGCGTCCTGGAATCGAGGCCCACATCAGGCTCTCTGCTCAGCAGGGAGCCTGCTTCCTCCTCTCCCTGTCTCTCTGCCTGCCTCTCTGCCTACTTGTAATCTCTCTCTCTGTGTCAAATAAATAAATAAAATCTTAAAAAAAAAAGTGAGAGAGAAATTAAGGCATTCTCAAATAAACAAAAGCTGAGGAAGTTTGTTACCACTACACTTGCCTTGCAAGAAAGGCTAAAGGGAGTCCTGTAGGTTGAAATGAAAGCATATTGGACAGTAACTCAAAACCATCTGAAGAAATAAAAGTCTCAATAAAGGTAAACACATGGGCAATTATGAAAGCTAGTATTATTTGAACATTTTGTAACTCCTTTGTTTTTTGCATGATTTAAAAGAACAATATATTGCAAAAAAACCCAATTATTAGTCTAAAAACTAAAAACTAAAAACTTTTGTTTGTAGCTTTACATTTTGTTTTCTACATAACTTAAGGGACTAATGCATTTTTTTATTAAAGGATAGTTGATACACAATGTTATGTTAGTTGCAGGTGTACAATATAATGATTCCACAAGTGCATACGTACATTAGGCTGTGTTTACCACAAGTGTAGCTACCATCAATCACTATACGACCCTATTACAATACCGTCGATTATATTCCCTGTGCTGTACCTTTTTTATCCCTATGACTTATTCATTCCATAACTGGAAACCTGTATCCCTCCCTCCCCTTTACCCATGTTGCTCATCTTCCCCACCCTCCTTCCCTCTGGCAACCATCAGTTTGGTCTCTGAATTTATAGAACTGTTTCAGCTTTTTGTTTATCCACTTGTTTTGTTTTTTAGATTCCACCTATAAATGAAATCATATGGTATTTGTCTTTCTGTCTGACTTACTTCATTTAGCATAAATGTCCAGGTCCATTCATGTTGTCCAAATGGCAAGATCCCATCTTTTTATGGCTAAATATTCCAGTGTGTGGAATATTATTACACAACACACCATACATATAGAATTGGTGTTTCCATTTTCTTTGGGTAAATACCCTGTAGTGGAATTACTGGATCATATTGTATTTCTACTTTTAATTTTTTGAGGAACCTCCATATTGTTTTCCATAGTGGCTGCACCAATTTAAATTCCCACCAACTGTGTGTGAGGGTTCTTTTTCCTCCACATTTCTGCCAACACTTGTTATTTCTTGTCTTTTTTATTCTAGCCCTTCTGGTAAGTGTGAGGTGCTATCTCATTGTCGTTTTGATTTGCATTTCCTAATGATTAGTGATGCTGAGCATCTTTTCATGTGTCTGTGGTCATCTGTAGGTCTTTTTTGGGGACTAGTGCATTTTTTAAAAAAAACTATAGTTTATGTTTTTGTACATATAATGTATAAAGATGTAACTGTGTGACATCAGTAACTAAAAGGGGGTGCAAATGGAGCTATAAAAGAGCAGAGGTTTTGTATGTTATTGAAGTTAAACTGATATAATTTCAAATTAGAGAGCTATAACTTTAGGACATTAAACATAATCCTTATGGTAACCACAAAGAAAATAGTTCTAGAATGCCTTCGTTCAGGCTGCTATAACAAAACACCAGAGTCTGGGTAGTTTATAAGTGTTGTTGTTGTTGTTGTTTTAAGGTTTTATTTATTTGAGAGAGAGAGAGAGAGAGCATGAGTAGCGGGAGGAGCAGAGGGAAAGGGAGCAGCAGACCCCATACTGAGCTCGATCCCCAGACTCCAGGATCATGACCTAAGCCAAAGGCAGATGCTTTACAGACTGAGCCACCCAGGCACCCCTGGACTGGGTAGTTTATAAACAATGAAATTTAGTTCTCGGTTCTGGAGGCAAGAGGACCAAAAGCAGGGTTCCAGCACAGTCCAGTGAGGACCTTCTTCCAAGTCACAGACTCCTCACTATATCCTGGCATGGTGGAAGGGGCTCGGGAACTCTGTGGGGCCTTTTTTAAGAGAGCATGGTTAATCCCATTCATCTCATTCAGAGGTGTCCACTCTCCTGACCTAAGCCATCCTCCAATGGCCCCACTTCCTAATACTATCACACTGGATATTAGGATTTCGACATAGGAATTTTGGAGGGTACCAATATTCAGAACATAGTATATACTATAAACAAGAAATAAATAAGGGAATTAAAATATTACACGATAGAAAAGTCAACTAAACACATAAGGACAGCAACCTGGAAATGAGGGACAAAAAAGCTAAAAGGCACATAGAAAAAACCACAATGAGATACCATTTTCACATCTATTATAATATCAAGTGTAAGCAAAAATATGAAATGAGCAAAATACTTTGTGGAAAAAATGCATACTCTAGATCCCATTTTGTATTAAGTTCTTAAAATGCATATTTGATATATACATGTTAAAAATGATCAGGAAATGAGAAACACCAAATTTATGAAAGTGTTTATCTTTGGGAGGGGAGTAAGGAGAGGATACATTAAGGAAGGACACATAGGTAATGTCAAATACTTATAAAGTTTTATTTCTTCACTTGGGAGGGGGCATACAAATTCTCATTATCATTCTTCTCAAAAGTGAACATCTATGCTTTATATGTTCTTTCGTACACAGATATTTTTCATAAAACTTTATAAAAAGAGGAAAAGCCTCTAAATTAAAAAACACCCCAACTTTTTTTATGACTAATTTATCTTACAGTAGATCATTTTCCTGATGATCACAGGTTCTATTTAGAGTCTAGTCACTGGTTCTAAAGATAATAAAGGCTGCAGACCTTGAAACAGAGCAAAGATATAACCCAGGAGTCATCAAGACAAGGTATAAGAAGATACAAAGTATAAAAAATATTTATGTACAGGAAAAATGTATTTGAAAAAAGATGTAGGTAAGGCAAATTAAATTAGCAAAATCGGAGGGGAGAGTCTGTAGGGAAAGTACATGTATGACTCAGTAAAAATTTTATTTTGTTTTAGGAGGAACAGATACACACAGAATGAGGCAAGTAAAAAGGGACAAATGGTCTCCTTTAAAGAAAAATAGAATACAGCCAATTGGAAAAGAAAGAGCAGGAGATAACTATACAATACTCAAGATCGCTTTTAATCTTACCTCAAAAAAACAGAAACCTAAAAATTAATATTTGACAAATGCCTTTTCAACAAGTTGACACTCCCTACACTTACTTAAGCTAACATAGTTTTGTTTTTTAAATAAGGCAGAAAAAGCTGAGATACAAATTTTATTTTTCAAAAGAAACATTGCACTGAGAGTTTCTGTTACATTGTAGAAAACCCAAATTCCCATGTGGACTCCCAAGTTCTAAGCAATTGTAATTAACAAAAGCAAATTAAAAAGGATACATTTCTGTTTTGTTTCCATAGTTTAGTACTTAAAACTCTAAGACCAACATTGAAAGACTGCTTTCTGGGCTACTGCCTCTGATAGTCATCTGAATCCTTTATTTTTCACACTAGTACATTCTTTGCCTTCTTTTCTAGTCCAAAGCGATCAAGTTTATGGAGCATTGATTTCTTATACCAGCTTAAGCCTAAATAGGCTTTTTGCGGGACCTTTTTGGCATATTATTTTATTTCCTTGTCTTCATCACATGGACTGGGGAAGCAAACAACCCTAAATTTAAATCTTGGATCTTATAACTTATATAAATTATGGGACCTCTGGCACATTTCCTCATGCTGAGTCTTGGACTCCTTATATATTAAAATGGGAATAATAATGTCTACCTCTGAAGAATGGGCTTTTTTTTTTTAAGATTTTATTTATTTACTTGACAGAGAGAGAGAGAGATCACAAGTAGGCATAGCAGCAGGCAGAGGGAGGGGGGAAGCAGGCTCCCTGCTGAGCAAAGAGCCTGATGCCGGGTTCAGTCCCAGGACCCTGAGATTATGACCCGAGCCGAAGGCAGAGGCTCAACCCACTGAGCCACCCAGGTGCCCCATGAAGAATGGACTTTTAAATGCTTAAATTTATTTAAACTTCTGGTTCAGGGGCGCCTGAGTGGCTCAGCTGCCTTCGACTCAGGTCATGGCTCAGGTCATGATGGCAGGGTCCTGGGGTCAGAGCCTTGCACTGGGGCTCCCTGCTTAGCGGGGAGCCTGCTTCTCTCTCTCCCTCTGCTCCTCTCCCCTCCCCATTCAAGCTCTCCCACACTCAATTTCTCGCTCTCAAATAAATAAATAAAATCTTAAAAAAACATAAAAAAATAAACTTCTGGTTTGGTGATTAAGGTACAGGTGTTGGGATTCTTAGTTCTACTCACAGATCTGCTTCTCAGTTGTATCTCTGGGTATGATCCACAACCACCACCCCCAATTCTGGGTGTTAGTAGAGATGCTTTTCTGCTTTGTAGTTTCCATGGCCCTATTAGAACCTAACAGGTCTCTGCCTGCCCAAATAAAAACATTAGCTGTGATATGGTTCTACAGAATTCTTTTCTGAATTTTAGGTTTCCTGCACAGATTTTGTAAATCTCTCTTGCCCTTTTCTTGGAAATCACCATGTTTTCCAGTTCTGGATAGTCTACCTTTGACCTCCACCCAGCGTTTTCTAACTTGTCTGCAAAGTATTTAGCTAGATGACAAGGTTAGTTCGCTATCTTTTTTTTACAAGCTATCACCTGAGCTGCTTCTCATCACAGATCTCTGGCTTCTACAAGAACCTGTTTTTCCCTTACCCTCACACCATGCCCCATTATCTTATAAAACATTCCACAGTATTGAGGCACCCGGGCACCTGGGAGGCTCAGTCAAGCGTCTGTCTTCCGTTCAGGTCCTGATGTCAGGGTTCTGGGATCCAGCCCCACTTCAGGCTCCGTGCTCAGCGGGGAGTCTGCTTCTCCCTCTGCCCTTCCCACTGCTTGTGCACACTCTTTCTCTCAAATAAATAAAATATTTTTTTAAAAAATTCCACAGTAATATGTTACAGAAAATAAATTAGAAGACAACCTTACGTTCTAAGTTCAGTCCTCTAACTTACTAAACATATGATTTTTTGCCAAGTTATATCACCTACCTAAGACTCAGTTTTGTTTTTTTTTACTTGCAAAAGACTATGTCCAGCCAACTGAAGAAGCTAAAGATCAAATGCAATAATGCAGGTAACTGTGCCTTAAAAACTAGAGTTCTGTACAAAGCAGAAGGTATTATCATTCAGTAAAGAGGCAGTATAGCAGAGTGGTGAAGATACAAGACTCTGAAGTCAAACTGCCAGCGTTGGAATCTTGGCTCTATCATTTAGCTTTGATATATAAAATGAGGATTATAGTACCCACTTCATATGCTATTAGCTCAATGACATCAGCTATTATTGTTATTATTAAATGCCCACTATGTGTTAGGTATTGCACTAGCTGCTAGTTATAAAATGGAATCAGGACAGACATGGCTAACATCTTCATCAGAAACCTCTATTTCCTATTCTATACACTACATTTTTCTAAGTCATTTGTGTATTTATGTCATATATACTTTATAGCAAAGAAAAATCTGAGTAGTAAACATTTCTATAGAGCATCAAGACTCCACAATTCCAATATTTCTTTTCTGTGAAAATATTTCTTTTCTGTGAAAATATTTCTTTTCTGTGAGAACACATAGTGACTTTAGTATTTCTTTTCCTAATTCACCACTGGAGTTGAAACTCTTGATGACTTCTGGGTAAACTGTCTGGGACACATTCCCATCAAATATAAATAATCCAATGCTTGTCAATCACCTAAAATGCTAATTAAAAGAGTCCTAGACCCCATTTCAGACCTATTGATTGAAAAGCTCTGACTGATTTGCAGCAACATGGATGGAGCTAGAGTGTTTAGTGCTAGGTGAAAAAAACCAGAGAAAGACAAAGACCATATGATTTCATTCGTATGTGGAATTTAAGAAACAAAACAAATGAGCAAAGGGAAAAACGAGAGAGAGAGAAATCAAGAAACAGACTCTTAACTGTAGAGAACAAACTGATGGTTACTAGAGGGAAGGGGCTGGGGAGATGGGTTAAACAGGTGATGGGGATTAAGGAGGGCACTCATCATGATGAGCACCTGGTGTTGTATGGAAGTGCTGAATCACTATATTGTACACCTGAAACTAATATTACACTAACGAATTAAAATAAAAACTTAAGAAACTTATAAATAAAATAAAAATTTTAAGAAGAAAGAAAGAAGGAAAGGAAAGGAAGAAAGAAAGAAAGAAAGAAAAGGAAGGAAGGAAGGAAGGAAGGAAGGAAGGAAGGAAGGAAGGAAGAAAGAAAGAAAGAAAGAAAGAAAGAAAGAAAGAAAGAAAGAAAGAAAGAAAGAAAGAAAGAAAGAAGGAAAAGCCCTGGCTGGAAGATGTGGGAATATGCATTTCTAATAAGTTCCCACTGTGATTTTTATGCAAATCCCATTTGAGAACCATATCCCTGAGACAGAAGAAAACCTCCACTATATAAGAAATCTGTATTCAAAGAAATACTGAATAATGATCCAAAGCTTCACTAAGGAGAAAAATTTTAATCCTTAGAATAAATTTTCACATGCATGTGTTTTAAGAGGGTTGAATCAACAATGCACAGAGATTAAGACCAAAACTGACTTGAACATACACACCTTAACTGTGAGTGTTCAAGAAATTCCTACTCTGGTGGCCAAGGAAAAGGATGGTGGTAGGAGGACACTGAGAAAGCTTACTCATAATTTCATAAGAGCAAAGAAAAGAGTGTTACTGCAATAATCACACTTAGTAAAACTGGGGTTTAGTAATCTCAGAAGTGGAACCGCCTTCCCTTAAATTCAGACAACTAAAGACAGACCTCCTTGGCCAACTCCCCCCACCTACCACAAACCTTAGATAATCTCTCAAATGTAAACCTTGCCTCGTGGGAGTGAAGCTGGTCCTGTGACCAATTAGGCAATGAGAGATAAGGTATTTTGATAAAAGTCAGCCAAAAACAACCAATGAAAATATAAATGTATACCTGTTGGTCTGAAGGACAGTTATAGAAGGGATCTCATTGAGACACCGATGACAATCAAGGAGCTCCAAACTCCTAGTGGATGTAAACTTTCCAAAATAGCAAAATACTTACCCACCAAGGAACAGTGACCTAAGATCTGCTCTGGTTCAGATAATATAATGCCCTGAAAGGCTTTCGTTCCTAAGATGGTAGTGGGGCTAGCACTGTGACTGGAAGAAAACGGGAGACTAAGGCAGAAAAAGACGCCCAATCTGCCCACAGTATCCGTCCTGGACCAAGTCTGGAGCAACAGAGCGGGCGGGGCCGCGATTTCTCCTGCATCACTGCGTTCTCTCTTCTCCGCCTGCGTGAGCGCCGCCCACCCACTCGCGGCGTGAACCCACTGGGCCCACCCTCTCCTCCCCCTCCCCTCGGCCTGGTGCTGAATCATGAGTCCAATATCTCCAAAAGGTAAAACCAAAGAACAATGCCACCCTTAGGGCAGCCCTGAATGGGGCACCAGGTTAGGGTGGAGCAGCGGCTGGAAACCACAACTTTGCTTCCCTTCTTCCCAAATTCCCCACCAAGCCCCAAATTAAAACAAGTACTGCAGCCCTGGGGGACTCCCAAGAGGACACCCCTTCTCCTGGCTTGCCCAGGTCCGCAACGCTCCCTCCGGGCCCGGCGCGCTCTGCCTCATTGTTCCAGCACGCCGCCCGCTCGGGAGCCCGCGCCCTGCTAGGCGGAAGGGCTCACAGCTCCCGGGGAAGGGGGTGGAGGTTAGGGATCCTCACCCCCTCGCCCCTCAGCCCTCTCGGCCGGGTAACAACAGCCCCTGCCTACTCTCATCGCCTTCCTGCCAACCGATCGCTAAAGCGGAACCAGCGAGTCCCCGGGAGGCTCCCCGCGGGTGCTGTCCAAATGCTCCGAGGAGGAGGACGGGGGGAGGAGGGCGCGGGAGAAGCAGGGGGCTCCGGCCTGCGAGAAGCTGCAGCCCTCCCCCCCAGCGCGATTCCGGCTACCCCGGTACCACTCGGCCATGCTTTCTCCCGCCCTACAGGGAGCAGCTCGGTTGTGGCCCCGTCTCCCAGCCCTGGACTCGCGCCGATCAGCTCTTGGCCCACTTGTCCCCAGAAGCAGAAAGCAGAGGGCCAGTCCCCATGAAGGCTGCAGAAGTCACCATACACTACTCACCCCAACTGTTTCTGTCCCTGCGGTTCTTGGCCATGGTGGTCTGGGGACCGGTGGCGGTGAGGCGCTGTCACTGCTCTGGGTTTTCTCCCGGGCCGCAGGTTGCTGGCGGTGGGAGGCTCCGTGCCCGCGCTGGGCGCAGTTCGCTCAGACTCTGAGGATGTTGCTGTGGCGCTGGTGGGAAGGAGTGGGGAGGAGAAGGGAGGAGAAAGCGGATGAACCGAGCTCAGCATCACAAGCCCGAGTTCACACAAATATCAGCGTCACACCCTCCCTACCTCAGCCCACCCCCAGAGCAGGAAGACAGGGATGGACGATGTACTGCAACATTTTCAATGGAAAACACACGTACAAATAAATAGCACCCCCTCACACACACTCTCAAAGAATTTAACAGCATTAGCCAGTCACAGAAATACACAAACCAATATACTGCATCATTCTGGATGTTCAAATACCTGTTTCCTAGAATAGTCACACATTAGTACAAATAGGCAGGCAACATTTACATAGCCAAAGAAATTAAAATAATCTACATTTATCTACCAGGCACCATTTCCCCCCGTTTTAAAAGCAAGGTCATGTTGGTAAAGAGGGTATCAATGCATTTTTGTACCTGTATAATGAACAGGCCTGCCTTTTAAAATTAGGACAGCAAAATTTAGATCAAGATCAAGATAAATGAAAGCTGGAGATTCATCATAATATGTAACTAACGCAATATCTAGTAGGCAAAATTTCCTACTAGATTTGCAGAGAAAAACTCCGGAATTATATTGCCAAATATTTTAAATAAAATCATACTACATAGTCCGGGTGAGCCTTAGCGGTCACAAAGGTTGCAGACAATTTTGAATAGAAAGCAAAAGGCAATAAACACTTAATATATATTCTCAATCTCTCCCTTTCCGCTGATTTCTTCCTGTCTGCCTGCAAACTCAGTTTTCAGTATTCTAGAAACAGTCCTTTCATGCAACTTGACCCTCAGGACACCATTATCCCATTCCTTACACAGTTTTCTCCTGCATTTGGTTGTTGCCCACACTCTACAGATCAGCTTTGCCTACAAGGTTACTGCTAGCCTCCTAGTTACCAAATCTTTGGTCTCTGCTTATTCTTCATCATAAGCAACTCTTCACTCTATGTTCACTCAATGTAATCTGTTATCATGGCTTCACACAAGACTTCCATCCTGATAATTCCCAAATCCATGCTTCTAGTCTTAAGATCTCTTAAAGAGAGAAAATCATACTAGAACCAAGTTTATAACTGCCTGAGGTCATCTTCACTTTGTTTTTCTACTGACACTTCAAAATCAACATGTCAAAAACCAAACTATCTCACCCACTACTGCTTAGTTGTATGCATTCCACATTTCAGTTAATGGTTCTAGTGACACTAGAGCTGTGAGCACTGTAAACCAAGTTTACATTACAGTTTCAATAGAGTTGCATTCCCCAAACACTAATGAAACAACATAGGAAGACAGGAATTATTTCAACCCTATATCTACAAACCAAATTCATAGACTAAAAAGAAGTGTGTTCTGCTTTTCTTGTATATCTTAACTATAATCCTCAGCTCACATTCTAGCCTGATAATCCCTTTCAGTGAATCACATTAAAAAGAATAGATTCCACAACATACACACAGACACATGCAGAGACACACAAAGTTAAATAATTCATACAGAATCATATAATGTAAATTGTACAATGTAAAAAAATGTGTAATTTTTTTCTGCATGTGGGTCTTTATAATATATATTCTTACCTGGAAAATACATTTTAAAAAAACCCTCTTTTCTTCATAATTAATAGGTAATCTGTGGGATACTTGCGACTGTGACTAATCTTGGCCAAAAAATTCACCCAATGGTTTTAGTATGCATTCATACCCTTGCCTGAGTCAAGTTTAGTGATTTTTAAACGGTGATTTTTAAGTAATTATATCATTTCTTTTACATTTCATAGTTAGCAGCTGACATTCCCTCTCCCATTTTTGTTGAGAACTACTATAGATTCATGAAATCTAAAGCAAAAAAAAAATTATTGTGTTGTTTACTCTCATTATTCTTTCTAATCCTCAAATTGCCCTAAATTTGGCCAATGGGAGCCCTTTCCAGTTAACACCTATGTCCTCTTAACATCTGTATGTCTTTGATCAGTTCCTTATTTTCTAGCATAAGAAAATCTTTCAAGTTTCCTTTGTATTTTCCCTGCCTCAGACCTAGAATTAGGCAATTTCTCCAAGAAGTTCTGGCTCCTTTCAATTAAAAAAGAAATTTAGAAACCAAGATCTAGGTGCTAGTTGTGTTCATTGCCAGCAAAAGTTTCACTATTTCTAGACTCTGACAGTATATATTGTTAGAACATATTTTGGGGGGGGGCACCTGGGTGGCTCAGTCGGTTAGTCATCTGACTCTTGTTTTAAACTCAAGTCATGATCTCAGGGTCATATAATCAAGCCCTGTGTTGGGCTCCATGCTGGATGTGGAGCCTGCTTGAGATTCTCTCTCTCTCTGAGGGATAGGGTGTCTGGGTTATGGACATTGAGTATGTGCTATGGTGAGTATGTGCTATGGTGAGTGATGTGACTTATATAAGACTGATGACTCACGGACCTGTACACCAAAAGCAAATAATATATTACCTGTTAATAAAAAAAAATTCTCTTTCTCTCTGCCTCTTCCCCCACTCTAAAAAATTATTTTTTAAAAACTTAAGTTTAATCTATTCCAAAAAATACCTCCAACCATATGAAAATACATATATACAGGGTTATTTAGTACAGCATTTTATGTAATTGCAAAATACTGGAAACAATATATAGGAAAGTGGTTGAATATACTATGTCTATACAATGAAATACTATGCTGCTGTAATAAAGAATAAAGAAGATCTCTATGAATGGATACAGACTGATTTCCAGAATACACTATTAAATGGAATGGGGAAAAGTGAAAATGCTTTACCCATCCTGTAAGAAAGAAAAGGATATGAAATAACAAAGGTATCTGCTTATCTATGGAAAGAAATACAAGAAAAATAAACCAGAAGCTAATGAGATTAGTTACCTATAGGAGATGGATGGGAATAGGATGGAAGTAATGGGAGAATGGGAACAGGGTAGTAGGGGTGAGGAAGATTGATCTTCCTTAAGTACAACCTTTTAATATAGCTCTGTTTCTTAGAGCCATGATGTTTCACATTCTCCAAAATAAATAAATGATTGAAATCAATAAAGTTATAATAAGGAAAGGGGAAAGGATAGAATGAACCCTGTGGTATTGAGTCAGAATCTAAAGTATTGGTGTGATAGAGTAAAAATACGAATAACTCAACTTTTAAAAATGGGCAGAGGATCTATTAAATAGACATTTCTCCATAGAAGACATACAAATGGCCAATAAACACATGAAAAGATGATTAATATATTTAGTCACTAGGGAAATGCAAGTCAAAACCGCAAAACCACCCATGGGCACGTGGGTGGCACAATCTGTTAAGCATCCAACTCTTTTGATATCCGCTCAGGTAGGTCTTGATCTCAGGGTCATGAGTTCAAGCCTCACATTGGGGTCCATGCTGGGAGTGGAGCCAACTTAAAAAAAAAACCCACAGTGAAATACTACTTCTTAGGTACTAGGATGAAAAAAGACAATAACGAGTATTGGTGAGCATGTGGAGAAATTGGTACACCCATACACTGCTGATGAGAATATAAAATGGTACAGCCACTTTGAAAAGCAGTCTGGCATTCTTCTCGAAAAGCTAAACATAGAGTTATCCAATGGCCCAGCAAATCCACTCATATATGCCCAAAAGAAATGAAAATATGTCATGTGAAAACTTGTGTACAGGAATGTTCATAATAACATGATTTATAGGAGCCAAAAGGTGGAAATAACCTAAATGCCAAATAATTGATAAAGGGATAAACAAAATATGGTATATTTATACAAGGGAATATTATTTGGCCATAAAAAGGAATGAAGTACTGATACATGCTACACCACAGATCCTGAAAATATTATGCTAACTGAAAGAAGCCAGTCACTAAGATGATATATTATATGATTCCATTTATATGAAATGTACAGTATTGGTAAATCTATAAAGACAGAAAGTAGATCAATGGTTGCCCAGGGCTGGGGAGGGTAAAAGAGAGGTTGAGGAGAAAGTGGAGAGTGACTGCTATTGAGTACAGGTTTCTTTTGGGGGCAATCAAAATTTTTTAAATGTTTGAAATTAATTCTGTACAATTCTGTGGATACACTAGAAATGACTGAATCACACAATTTAAATTGGTGAATTATATGGCATGGTAATTATACACCAATAGGCTGCTTTTAAAAAGTTGAGGTCAAGTTTATTTTAAATAAAAAAAAAAAAGAAAAGAAAAGGTATTTGTACATTAGTACTCTAGTATCCTCTCATCCTGACCACACTGGAATGTTACTTCATAAATTGTTCTCTCCCTCCTATATTCTCAATGATTTTTCCCCCCGTTCGTTCCTTTACCATGCTCATTTCCCCCCATTCTAAGAAAAAGGCTCTCTCAATCTTGTCATTTGCAACAACATGGATGGACTTACAGGGATAATGCTAAGTGAAATAAGTCTGATAGAGAAAGACAAATACCATATGATTTCACTTGTATGTGGAATTTAAGGGAAAAAAAAACAACAAATGAACAAACAAAAAAGATAAAAACCAGAATCAAATACAGAGAACAACTGGAGGTTGCCAGGGCAGAGGTTGGGGGACTGTTGAATCATTATAATATACACCTGAAACTAATATAACACTATGTGTTATAATACTTCAGTAAAAAAGGAAAAAATAATAAAATAAAATGTAACCTCTTTAAGAAAGAAAACGGCTCTCTCAATCACAAGTTTCTCCATAGTTGATGCTACAACTCGTTCCTTCCCTGTATAACTAGCAATCTTGGAAAATTATTTAGATCAGTTAGAATGCTTTTGGCTGTAACTCAAAATAGCTTAATCCAAAAGGACACTTACTGTCACATAATTTTTTGAAGATGGGGTGGTTCTGTAGTAATTAATTCAGCAACTCATTATCATCATTGACCATTTTAGGACATAGATTTGGCTGCTATAAAAAAATTACAGTGGCTTAAGACAGATATTCATTTCTCTCTCATGATATAATCTGCACATAAACCTTCCAGGGGTAGTATGGTGGCTTTGAAATATCAAGGAACTTAACGTTGGACTTTCATGGTATAAGCCAAGATGGCTGCTTGACCATTTGCATCCTCCTTCCAGTCAAATAGGAGGGAAGAAAGGAAAGAAGGGCATATATCCATTCTAAAGGTACAACTCAGAAGTGCTCCATATCACCTCTACTCAAATACCATTGACCAGTACATGTCCCACCTATTTGATAAATACATTATGTACATGTGTTACCAACTAAAATTTAAGAGATCTCATACTAAAGAAAGAAGGGAGGGCACCTGGCTCAGTGAGAAGGACATGATCTTGATCTTGGGGTCGATGAGCCCCATGTTGGATGTAGAGATTACTGAAATAAATATTTTTTTTAAAAAAGAAGGGAAATGGATTTTGGAGAACACCAGCAGACTTTGCCACAAGGACCAAGGTTGCATTTTACCATCCTTAGTGTGTGGACTTATTTTGTAATGTGGGCTCCTATCATAGTTCCAAAATGGCATCTGCCATTCCAGAAGCAGTTAGCCATTCCCAGAAACAAACAAACAAACAAAAAAGGCATGCTTGTGTATTGTATACCTTGTTAATAGCAAGAAAAATCTTCCAGCACTCCCACAGACTTTACCTATGTGTTATTATCAAGAATTGCCAGCCCTGGGTGGGTACCTGGGTGGCTCAGTGGGTTAAGCCTCTGCCTTTGGCTCGGGTCATGATCTCAGGGTCCTGGGATCGAGTCCGGCGTCGGGCTCTCTGCTCAGCAGGGAGCCTGCTTCCCCCTCTCTCTCTGCCTGCCTCTCTGCCTGCTTATGATCTCTCTCTCTCTGTGTCAAATAAATAAATATAATCTTAAAAAAAAAAAAGAATTGCCAGCCCTTTAGTAAGAGAAAAGAGACTAATTGAGATTTATCCCCTAGCACTGGGAAAGGTCTCGATGTCATCTGATGGACACAGACACTCAGAAAATGTCAACAAAATTGTGGTTCTGATAATAAGGAAAGAGAAGATAGTTTTTGAGCACAAGGCCCAACATGATAATCATAGCTTTCATTTCCCCTTATCCTCCACTAGAATCTCCTCTGATGGGGTGACCCAAAACTTACTTCCATAGGTCTAAGTCCTTAGTGACCTTATCTTTACTGGGTTGCTGCAGTTTTGTATTGTTCAGTAATATTAGACATGAGAACTCCAAGAGGTATCTTAGTACATACTGGGGTCTCAGACATAGTCCTTCTTGTTTTCTTTTTGGAGCAATAACCAATTCCCCTTGGTAATGAGGGCCAATCACCCCAATTAGTACAATGATCCCCCCTCTAACTGTTGCCCCAATGGTCAAAGGCCTCATATGGGCCAGGAGGCAGTTTCAGTTTCCTACTTAATGAAATCGTGACTGGGTTATCTGGGGATAGTATCTGTCCCTTGGGCCTTCAGATCCACCAAGCCCAGTGTTTTAAAGACAAAGTTGTAGAGACAAAAATTCTTCAAGTGAGTTGTTAGGAATAGAAGAGCCACCACTCCACCCCTTGGTTCCTAGGCCCACACATTCTGAATGTGGGATAGACAGCAACATATATTAGCTATTGGGTTAAGTCCTATCTCATATCCTTACTGGGTCATCTCCCAGCCAGTATCATAATTGATCCTTCAGCAGACATTTCCTCCATTCCTTCAAACTAGATGCTTCTGAGTTATGGGTCTGAGGTAAGATCAGTTAATTCCACGGTCATGATTTCATTGCTATATTTTCCTCAAAGTAAAATGCATTTCCTGCTTAAATTTAATGTTATAATACATGATGATGAAATAAGGCCTTCTGTAAATCCATGAATTGTAGCACTAGTACAGAAAAAAAACTTTCCAGGCAAGCAACATAAACCTGTATCTGGAATATGTATCTTTTTCCTGAGGATGAATCAACTCCTCTTCTATCCATAATGGAAGGGACCTAGTATAGTAAACTGCCACCAGGTGGTTGACTGGTTTGTCTAGGAAATACTGTCATACTGGGGCCCAGGCAATAGTCCTATTATTAGCAGGTTAAACACTCCATAGTGGCAGTAACTATTTTCCTTGGCAAGTAGAAAGAAGTCCATGCTGCTGAATCCACATTTGGCCTCCATTCCTTCTGTACATGGGCCTACTGAACTATCACCAGGGTGATTAGGTAGAGGCTGACATCTGTAGGACAGATCATCTTGTAAACCTGATTATTGGAATGAATGTCTTCTTGTGGGCAGTTATGTAGTTCACAGATATTTTCACATTCTGGGTCTATTTTGAGAATTTATCCATATTACCTCTCCCACTGACTTCCTCGTCTCAGATATTCCTTCCAAGTTACTGGCCCAACTACTGGCCACTTTACATAAAGACAGATCTATACTTCAGGCCATCTCTCCTTCCTAACAAAGAGGACAACTAAATGTTCTATCCAATGTTAAGCCCATGGGGAGAATTTCTCTTCATCCCTATTTTTCAAAACCACCTCATTATGGGCAGGGCCATAATTCATAGGCTGTATACTTCTGATTGGTGTTAGCAACCAGGCCCAGGCTTTTCCTTCCTTTGCTAAATGACCATGAGCCCATAGAAAAGGTTAAAAAAGGGGGTGGGGGAAGCAAAGAAGTAGGGGCTGGTACAGAGGAAATCTGCCCATGTAATTTATACATGACTTCCATATCAGCTCAGGTCACCCTGATATGCCTTTCCATCTGACAATAAAATTCTGCTGTCCATGTTCAATTTATCATGCAGTAGATCAGATGACAGCCAGTTCCTAAAGAGCAATTCACATCACACAGTCACTTAGTATCCCACAGTCAAGTGTTTAGTTTCTGCCTAGGCCTGGTAGCAAGCCAAGAGTTACCTTTTAAATGGAGACTAGTTGTCAGGAGATGAGGGCATGTTATTATTCCAAAACCCTATCAGTGCAGCTTGCGCCAATAACCTGGACCATCTGTAGGGCATTCTGTTTCTCTAAGTCATATGAAAAACTGGCAGTCATAGAGTTTACATGGTAAATGGGTCAGAGAGCAGCACATGCATATGGCGGCTCCAAAATCCAAACAGGCCAAGCAAGCACTGTGTATTGTTTTTTAAGGAGGGTGATGTAGGGTGGAGCACAATAACTCCACTGACTATCAGAAATTTCACTATTGCACAGGTCTCTGAACTGGGTTTATTTCTGATCCTCTGATAGAGGGTCTTTTAAAGATATCTAGGGCAGTTGCTATTTCCTGTTCACTTATCTGTTTGCACCGCATCATCAAGGTAATAGAGTAATAGGATGTTCTATTGGATATCAAGAAAATGAAGGTCCCTCTGGAATGATACTATACTATAACTGAAGGGTTTACAAAGGCCTGAGGTAAGACAATGACAGCGCTATCCCAGTCATGCAAAGGCAAGCTGCTTCTGATTATTTCTTTTGAAGGGAACTTAAGTCTACATTCTAGGTTTCAAGTCAATTAACTACATTCTAGATGCCAAGGGCCATGTTGATTTGCTCTAGTAAAGACTCCAGGGCGCCTGGGTGGCTCAGTGGGTTAAAGCCTCTGCTTTCGGCTCAGGTCATGATCTCAGGGTCCTGGGATCGAGGCCCGCATCGGGCTCTCTGCTCAGCAGGGAGCCTGCTTCCTCCTCTCCCTGTCTCTCTGCCTGCCTCTCTGCCTACTTGTAATCTCTCTCTCTCTCTGTGTCAAATAAATAAATAAAATCTTTTAAAAAAAAATTAAAAAAAAATAAAGACTCCACGTGTAGAAATACAACTATGAGACTTCTCCCTCAATTAAGGGGCTCCAGGCTTGTTCACTGGTTACAGTTTAAGAATTCGGTGATATATATTGAATCGCCATTACAGTGACTTGAGTTACATTTCTGCTCATTGGACCTAGAATTTTTCTGCTTATATATGTCAAGTAGCACTTAAGTGGACTGTTGGTTTCATTCATTCCTTGACATTGATGATCATAGAGAACTATCAAAGATCCTTGCAGCCAAACATCCTGATTATCACTTCCTCCTGAGGGTTATCATGGTAATTGTGCTGAACAAGTCTTTGACAGTTAAGTCTCACCTGGCTTCTACCAGGATCTCAATATTCACTGAAATCATGGATCCCGGTATCATTGTGGCATCTCCATTATCAATTCCAACCAATTAGGCCAGCCACTAAAGAATTTTTCAAGGATATCTGCGGCCCTTTACTCAATGCCTTGACAAAGGTAAATTTTACGGTTATAGTGATGGTATGGCTAGAGCATTACTAAGCAGGATGCACACAAGAGGGTAGGTCCACCATTCCCATCTCCCCGAATCTTTAGATTCCATCCTCTACAGTATGCCCTGGAAGTTCTGGCATTTCAGGATATAGACTACCAGCTTCAAGTACGCAATTCGGAAAGACCACCAGCTGCTCAAGTCAACCTGAATCACAGGTAAGTATTTGGCAAGATCCTGTAATTCCATCAGTGCTTAAGTTTTTTCTCAAAAACAGGTCTTGTCCTTCTCCATCAGGGCTATGCTGAAATCTCTTTTTTAAAGTTTTTATTTAAATTCAAGTTAGTTAACAGTGTAATATTAGTTTCAGGTGTACAATATAGTGATTCATCACTTCCATACAACATCTGGCGCTCATCCCAAGTGCTCTCCTTAATGCCCATCACCTATTTGAGAGGTAACTCTTGTTCAAAGTTCTCAGCCTCATTTATATCTACCCAAATGCCCCATTCCCTGTTGCAGGGTCCCGATACTTCTCTACCAGGGCTCTTACCTTAGCATAACAGATCTAGGTCTCACATTTAATTAATGCTGCAATTTGATAGCCTTTACTATTGGGCCATAGGCATAATTCCCAACCATTATCTTCCCTGCAGCTTCATGATAAATGTTTCTTCAAAGCTGTCAAAGAAGGTTTTGATTTTCTACTCATGCCCTAAGTTTGGAATTCAGGCCATTTATCTTTTTTTTTTTTTCATGTATTCTCTCAGAGGCAATCTGAGCAAATGACACCATGATTTTAGTTATCACCACTATCAAAGCTGCTAAGTGCAAGAGATTGGTCTTCCAATGCTGTGCCCCCCATCAGCACTCCATCTCTTGCCACTACCGATGGTTATTTCAGTAATTGTGATGCCATTGTTTCATATTCCGTGGCAAGAGGTTTATATGTGTAATCATCAGGTTATGTGAGTAAATACCATCCCACAAAGCAAGGGTTTCTTTCTTGAGACTTCTTCCAATTCCTGTAACTATCAATCAGGGTTATGGCAAGAAAGATACAGCACAGGAAGAGAATCTAATGAAAGGACTATTTATAAAAATGAGGACACGGTTAAAGGAACCAATAAGATAGTGACACCATGAGACTAGCAACAGAGGGATGCCATTACCATACTTGTCTTAAAGGGGCAAGGAAAAAGAGAGCTAGTTAGAATCCTATAAAAGTGATACAGCTGTCAGATGGGGCCACAGTCAGGCAAAGTAGTCTCTTCCGTACATTAGCACTTCTTGGAACACCAGTTTATATGAGGTGCAAGCAAACTTTAAGCATCCCTTCTGAATGTTATACTTATTATACTGTGAGAAAATCAACAAGGAACAACACAGGATTATTTGTAACTTATTTTTTTCTTAGCTACTGAATTCTCAGATAGGACCAAGTTGTGAACTGAATACGGGAACCCTGCTACCAGTCCTCATAAAAACCTAAAATCAACCCTGGGAAATCAAGGTTAATAAAAACAGCATTTTAATGTATCAGATGATCAAGCTGGATTAAAAAAAGGAATGCACAGGGCACCTGGGTGCTCAGTGGGTTAAAGACTCTGCCTTCAGCTCAGGTCATGATCTCAGGGTCCTGGGATCGAGTCCTGCATCAGGCTCCTTGTTCAGCAGGGAGCCTGCTTCCTCCTCTCTTTCTGCCTGCCTCTCTGCCTACTTGTGATCTCTCTCTATCAAATAGATAAATAAATAAAATCTTTAAAAAAAAAAGGAATGCACATTGCCTTCCTCAACTCTTTTTATTTTTTAAAATTTTACTTATTCATATTTTTAAAAGATTTTAAGCAATCTCTATACCCAGGTGGGGCTCAAACCTACAACCCTGAGATCAAATGTCACAAGCTCCATTGAGCGAGCCAGCCAGGCAGCCCCAATTCTTTTTTTTTTTTAGCATGTATAGGNGTCCATAACCCATCCACCCTATCCCTACCCTCCCACCCCCCAGTAACCCTCAGTTTGTTTTGTGAGATTAGGAGTCTCTTATGGTTTGTCTCCTTCCCCATCCCATCTTGTTTCATTATTTTTCCCTCCCTACCTCCCACAAACCCCCACCCTGACTCTCAAGTTCCTCATATCAGAGAAATCATATAATTGTCTTTCTCTGATTGACTTATTTCGCTCAGCATAATACCCTCCAGTTCCATCCACGTCGTTGCAAACGGCAAGATTTCGTTTCTTTTGATAGTTGCATAGTATTCCATGGTATATATATACAACTTCTTCTTTATCCATTCATCTGTTGATGAACATCTAGGTTCTTTCCATAGTTTGGCTACTGTGGACATTGCTGGTATAAACATTCGGGTACACGTGCCCCTGAGGATCACTACCTTTGTATCTTTAGGGTAAATACCCAGTAGTGTGATTGCTGGGTCGTAGGGTAGCTCCATTTTCAACTTTTTGAGGAATCTCCACACTGTTTTCCAGAGTGGCTGCACCAGCTTGCATTCCCACTAACAGAGTAGGAGGGTTCCCCTCTCTCCGCAACCTCGTCAACATCTGTCGTTTCCTGACTTGTTGATTTTAGCCATTCTGACTGGTGTGAGGTGGTATCTCACTGTGGTTTGGATTTGTATTTCTCTGATGTCGAGTGATGTTGAGCACTTTCTCATGTGTCTGTTGGCCATTTGGATGTCTTCTTTGGAGAAATGTCTGTTCATGTCTCCTGCCCATTTCTTGACTGGGTTATTTGTTTTATGGGTGTTGAGTTTGAGAAGCTCTTTGTAGATTTTGGATACTAGCCCTTTATCTGATATGTCGTTTGCAAATATCTTCTCCCATTCTGTCAGTTGTCTTTTGGTTTTGTTGACTGTTTCCTTTGCTGTACAAAAGCTTTTAATCTTGATGAAGTCCCAATAGTTCCAAGGTTCTTGGAATAGTTCCAATAGTTCCAATTCTTTTTTAAAAACTCTCATCGAAATGACCTGATACTGATTCTGAATGAGATACATGTTCTACTACTGTCCAGAACAAAACAGAATTCTTCTATACTTTGAAAACATGGTTCATCAATAGACAATTGACCCTAATTAATAACAGAAAGAATAGTTGAACTATTTGAAAATCTAAATCATAATTGTGGCAGATGTCTTCCAAAATTTAATTAATTTATATCTAACAAATCTATGGAGCAATAAACTCAATCACACAGAGTTACATTTTGCAACTAGGTTATGCTGGAAGGTTCAGCAGGAGATTCTATAGGTTAAGCCTTTATGTTCCATACACGAAAATTATTGTCCTCATGCTCTGTACTGTCACACTTAAGAGTTTTAATTAGCCTTTCTGTCTTAGCTAGTAAGTTGTGAACCTTACCTAGGTAGAAGTTAAAAAATTTTAAGTCCCCATTTTTTTTTTTAATTCAATGTTGGCTAAAGTTGAAACCAGAAACCACAGGTTATAATTAGCATTTTACTAAAGAACTTTGATAGAACGGAAAAACACTACAAAGCACAGAGCAAACTATTATAGCTTATTATGTAGATAAGAATAAAAACTGGAAGATAATTACATGTCAGATATTATGAAGACACAAAAAATATATGATATTGAAGCTGGGATGAAGGGCTTATCAAGCTATAGTTATTCTTATTCCATACCTTGTTATAATATTGTGTAGTTTGTAAGAAACTCTCCTGTGAGCTACAATTTTTTAATTATTATTTTTATTATTATATTACATTATTTTTAAGATTTTTAAAAAA
>LNAC01000188.1:1647139-1682294 GCA_002007465.1 Ailurus styani
AAAAAAAAAAAGATTTTATTTATTTGAGTGAAAGAGAGAGCAAGAGCAAGCACAAAGGGAAAGGGAGAAGCAGACTCCCTGCTGAGCAAAGAGTCCCCTTAGGACTCGATCCCAGGACTCTCGGATCATGACCTGAGCCAAAGGCAGACGTTTAACTGACTGAGCCACCCAGATGCCTACGTTATTTTTTTTAATTATTGAAACTATGTGCTTAATTGTTTAGGCTGTAAAATTAAATTTATGTACCATATGTTTATTTTATGGAAATTGAATTTCTACCAGCTATGAATTCATGATCTTGTTAAATGAACTCAACCAATATTTTTAAATCCTTAAGATTCTTTTGGAGTTGGAATAAAGCAAATGTTTTCCTCTTTGCATCAATTGTGGTACAAGTAATGATTATAACAGACACATTTTTTAACCAACACGTAGAATTTCAACTTTTTCCATGCTATCCACCTCTGGGTTGATAGTCAAAGCATATGGATCTGCCATTGCTGGCAACAGAAAACTATCTGCACTCCAGAGTCCTGTTGAAGCCTATGACCTCAAACTTTTTATTGCCCAATTCATATCAAACACTATATTTCAAGAATAGCATGCTTGAAAGATTATCAGACATTTATCCTTATTTCAAACTGGGAATTCAGAGTTTCCACTATATGAAGGCTCATGAGGTAAAGTTTTCTAAAGTCTTTGTATCAGGACAAGATAAACCTCTCTTGATCAATTACTTCACTGTGATCTCAAAAACACTATAAAACCTTCTACTTTGGCCAATTTACTGCATTGTTCCGGTATCCTATTTTCCTTCTCTTTAGCAGCATACCTATTTCTTCATTTACTTATTTTTATCTTGTGGTATAGTATGTATTTTCTGTATGCTGTCTCAAATTCTCTGGAATAACGCAAGTATAAATAAGTAAGAGTAAATTTCAGACTAGAGAAAGGATCAATGCTTATAGGGTCAAAGGAAGAAGAAAAGAATCTATAACAGTAAACAAGCACTAGGATACTAATAGAACATTTGAAAAGATTTTGAGTCATTGAAGCCAAAAGTATGTGCCCACCAAAACAAGTGCCAAAAAGCTTTGAAAGAAGGAACTGTTCTTCAACAATTTTTTCAATGCAGCAAACACATAGGCTTTGTCCATAGAGTATGTAAGTCTGAGCTTACTTATGTTCCCTAAATAAGTGCCCTTTGTGCACAGAGCACAAGAAAATACATATATTCCTTGTCCTGTTAAGGTGTAAATTTAATTTCTACATTATACAATTAATTACAATGATCACTAACAAGTAGTCTATTGCCCAAGAACAGAATTGAATTGGATGTTAAAACCACAAGCCAACATCTGCAACCTGCTCTTCTGTGATTTTTCAGTTACTAAATGCATTGGCTGAGTGTTATCTGGCTTTTCTGTTCAAAACCTCTACTGAACTCTAGAAATACCTTTGCCAGTATACATAAATCTGGCAACTTTATTTCTACCTTCAGAACAGGACTGGACCTGAAACTGCAAAATAGCTTGTGAAACGCCAGCCAAATTACTTCCTCGAACTCCTGTTCCATATTCTGGGCACAGTGAAGTATAACCTCTTCTATTTGATAACCCTCTTTATAATCCTGTAAAATGCCTTATAAACACTTTCCTGGGTGTCAGACGCAAAACCTTATCCTCTTCAAGCTGAAGATAACGATGCTGAGATGTTGCCAAATAATGATGTCTTGTCCCAGATCACATACTGAGAAGGTAGGTAGATCCAGAATCACGTTGCGGTCTCTGCTTTTGTTTTTAGCTTCTGCAGAACTCCTGATCTCCTTCGGGGAGCAATCCCCGCGGGGAGGCACCGTGTGTGCCCAACAGGGATAAAGGCCACTGAGACTTCCTCGGAATTCAGGCTTCCAGAAATACCGTGGAAAAAACTCAGTAGAAGACAGGTTGTGCAGGTGCGCAGGGAAGCCTCAAACAGGTACCACTGGGAATGATTTGCAAAACAGGAAGGTGCAGTAGGGTGTGCCGCGGCTTAGTTAACCCGGCACTCCCCCACCTCCTTCCCTGGCGCCCCACGGCCAGGTTGCTTCTGGCCCAGTGCCCTCAGCGTACCTTTTCCGTGTTGACCTGGAAAGGCTGCCCTCGTGCCCACCCTCCTCCCTCTACCCGTCGCCCTCCAAATTTACCTGACGCAGCTGGGGGCGGGTTCGCGGAAGCCCGTCGGTTCGCGGAGGCCCGCGGGCGTCCGGAATCGCCGCGGGTAGCACAGCCTGGGCCCCGACAGGACGCGCCCGGCCAGGGGGCGCGGCGGCCTGGCGGCCGGGAGGCTGTCGTGTCCCGACCAGGCCTCAGGGCGGCACTCTGGTCGCGCGGGCGGCGCGCTCGGGCGGGCCGCTGGGCGCCGACCCACGCTGGCCGGGAACGTTTCACCCGGTGACGCAGCCCCGGGTGGGGGACGTGGTGCGGCGGCGGCGGCGGCGGCGACGGTACGCGCCTCCGCCGCCTGCGAGAGGACGTGCGGTGCGGCGGGAGGCGGCGGCGCAAAGCCTGGAGTGGCCGCCGGGCGCCGGGAGAGCGGGACGCGGGCGCGGGCGAGGAAGTAGGTCCCGGACTCCGCGCTCAACAAAGAGCGGGGCCGCCCCCCTCGGGTACCGAGCGGGCCCCGGGCGCCCGGCGGGCGGGGAGACCGGCCGGGCCGTTCGCGGGCGGCCAGGAGGGGGAAGGGCCGCGACCGGGACGGGACTGCGGGGCGCCGGGGACCCTCCCAGGCCCGCTTCTCCGCGGCCCCCGGCGGGGCGGAAGGGAAGGGGCTGGCCCCTCGGGGTTGTAGCCGTTGCTTGTCCCTCGTGCAGGCGGAGCTGCGGGCAGAGGCTCCATGTTGGGAAGCGGCACCGCTCGTCCTCGTTAGCGGGAATCGGGGCGCCCCGGGCAGAGCCGGCGGGGCCCGGGCCCTGAGCGAAGATGGAGGCCCCGCTGCGGCCTGCCGCGGACATCCTGAGGCGGAACCCGCAGCAGGACTACGAGCTCGTTCAGAGGGTCGGCAGCGGCACCTACGGGGACGTCTACAAGGTGAGGCAGGCCGAGCCGGGCCCCGAGCCGGGCCCCTTTCCTGCGGTCGGCTGGCTCCCGGGAATAGGGCCACTTTCTGGCGAAGTATGAGACGTGGGGAGGATGCCTTTATTGTTGCCTCTTGGGATGAAGCGGCCGGGGTTCCTTTTTTTACTCAGCTCAGAGCACCCTGTATTCATTGCTTGCTCTGATCGCCACCAACACGCAAAACTAACCACAACCTTTGCAAACCACTGTTGTACTTGTGTGTGTGTGTGTGTGTGTGTGTGTGTGTGTGTGTGTGTGTGTGTGTGGTATAAAGGCTTTTAACCTTTTTTGTGTGTGTGTGGCATTGAGGGGAGTTCGAATCTGCTTATAGAGTTGCACATGAGGGTGTGCTAGTCTTAGCATGGAAAAATGCTTCATGGAAGACAGTAGATGAGAAAGAATATTGACATTAGGCATTTGCATTTAAAGAAAAAATTCTTAAATGGTTGAGCTTGATTTAAAAAGTCATATGAAACCAGCTCTGTCAATTTTAATTGTAGGCAATGTAATACTCATCAAAATGGTATGAGCACAAACATTGTCCTATGTAGAATTCTGCTTTTCGGGGCAGATGTTTCATCATTTGTGTTTGGTTGATTTTTTTTTTTTTTCCTACTTTAGCAGTTCCCCTCTCAGGGATTTAGAACGTTCCATGACCAAGAGGGGATAGGAGCTGTTGTCTTTTTAATTGTGTTCTTTCACATTATTTGAGACAAATGGGGAGGGTAAGGTACTGTTAATTTGAGATTAAAGAAAAATTATAATGAAGCAAACTGAATTCCCTAAATCCGTTGGGTTCTTGAAGGATTAAAAGGAAAGAGATTGTTTCAGATTGCTTTATGCTTTTTGTTTTCTATTTCAAAAGGAGCGTTAATGCAATTCATATGGCTATATTAAGGGACATTTCCTTTGATTTTTGCAATAGCTTTGTTTATTGTGCTTAATCATGATACATACCCCATTATTCTAAATAACACTCTTGCATATAGCTGAAATGGCCTTCTTTCATATGGATAATTTATTCTCGACTGCTCTGGGGTATATCATTGTATTGCACAGATGGTTAAATGGAAAGAAAACATCCTTTTTTCCTCCTTTTCTCCTTTTATTATTTAATAATAATGATGTAAGGTGGTATATGACAACTCTAACACTGTGTCATTTTACTGAAATGGACTGTGATGGATAGACTTTTTATTCATTTAAAGAGCATTTGAATCTTCTGTGTAGGCACCATTCTAGGCATGGGGTATCGAACCAAGAGGAAAGTCCCAATTCTTGCCCTGTGAATACCTTTGAATTCAAAGTGGATAATAACAGAATCGTCTTTATGTAGAATTAGAAGTAATTGACTCTTCATTGTTTAGCCATGGATTAGCCATTTTGTGGAATGCTCTTTAAAAAGTTGAAATTCCTATTTTGCCTTCTCCATCCTAGTTTTTAGTCATTTTCATCTTATGATTCATTATGTATTAGATCAGTTAAATTCAGTTCATGTTAACGAAATAGTCTAAATTCCAGTTCTTGTATATTTTATCTTCTCTCTTCTACAAGAAAATTTAAAGTGTTTTCCCCACAAAAGTCTCAAGATTTCCACTTTTTTAAAAAAATAAATATAATAACTATAGCAACTCTCTGGGGTATGATTTTATTCTTGCCAGGAAAAGCAAAGTGTTCCAACCCTTAAAGGGAAAACTAATGCTTGTCTTTGACCCTGGTGCCTCCCTGCCTTGTGTCTCTCTTTCACATCTCCTAAACGAAGGATTAATGACTATTTATCATACATCATCTTCACCCCCCCCCCCAGCCCATCTTCTTCCTCACCACATTCATACCCTCTCACACTCACATTTATGCTCATTCCACTCTTGGCCAGCCTCCTAAACATCTTCAAAATCCTGGTTCCTTGTCTTTTGTTTTCCTTTTTTCTAACTACCCCCCCCTTTACAAATGTTGTTATCTTACCTGTCCACAAAATCCTTCCTCACCGGCTCCTCCAGGAAGCCCCAGCTGTTCCCCTTTATCTCAGCCGCCTCATCTATTACTTTCCCCTCTTCATTCTGTTCTAGCCACACTGACCTGTTTGCTCTTCCTTAAATATAATAAGCATCTTTCTACCTTTGAGTCTTTGTTCGTGCTCTTTCCTCTGTTCAGAATGTTTTTCCTCAGACACCATGACTTGCTCCCTTCCCTCCTTGCCTTTATACCCTCCATCTTTTTTTCCTAATTTATTTTTTTCTTTGCATATAACCACTACATAACAATCTTTTATTTTTTCTTATTCATTATCTGTTTCAATCCACTAACATACTCCATAAGGACAGGAGTTTTATCTGTTTTCACTACTCTGTCACTAATAGTACCTGGAATTATGCCTGGTGCAGAGTAAGTGCTTCTAAAAATTTGATGAATGAATGAATAAATAGCAATCAATAATTCTGTCACCTGGTTATCTGAGCATATTTTGACATCGCAACACTAAGCACTTAATACTCTGTGTATCTGCAATGCCGATTATGATATCCTGCTATGTATTTTTTATACAAATTTTAATTATTTGAATTCTCTAGGAAAACTATTTCTGGGAAAACTATTTCATAGCATACCCATTTTCAGCTCTCTAAATCCTACAGAATTGTGTCAGCTTGTATTTACTTCCTTTTATATACCTAAAAACGTGTAACGTTCAGAATGTAGTGCTGAAGTTTTGAAGCCCAGAGCAGTTAGAGTAATTTTGTTATTTATCACTGTGTTTCTGATGAGCTGAAAATCCTTGGAAGCTTTAGAAGTATTTTCAGTCAGTGATACAAACTAGTAAAATAATAACAGTAGAGAATAATGAAGGTAAATTAGTTGCTCTTCTAGTCAGGTATTACCTATGTTTCTTTATAAATATTACAACTAAGGCAACTATTTGGAGCGGGATTTTATTCTTGCCAGGAAAAGCAAGTATCTTATGAAGTAGGAGCTTTAAAAGGACTACAGCTTTGAGACTCTTTGTGAATTATGTATATGGTCTTCAAAAACACAGATCCCCTCTGAAGCTCCAGTCTTCGCTGAGAATCTCCAGTAGGGGAGAGCTCAATCTTAAACTGGCTATTCCCTGGATGAAACGATAAGAATTCTTTTAGATAAATAGAACAAGAGCAGGAAATGGTAGAGAGGAAAGAAACAAAAGAGAAAAGAAATGTGGTGGAAGATGGGTGAAGGATTAAATTTCAGCTGAGCAAATTTTATTTGTAATTAATGTTAATATTTAAATCTGCCAACAGGAAGAGGAAGTCTGGAGATTTAGTGTTTTCACTACCTTCTGTCCACAGAAGAACTAGACATGTCAAATGATCTAGACAATTATAGTGTTATGTTGTAGATTATAATTAATAGTACAAGCCATTGAAGTGATCTTTATCAAAATATTGGTATCAAAATTTTTCCCAACTTCTATTCCAGAGAAGGTCTAGAGATCTTTTTTTTTTTTAACCTTTTGTGGGCTATAAATTCAGAGTGGGCAAACCCATGTATTTTTTTCTAATCTTCATGCTTTTTCTGATCGATTATACAAGTATGACATGGCTTGCTACAGGAGGGAAGGAATAGATGCCTCTTGTTCATCACTGTACAGTAGCAAAGAGATAGATGCTCAATAAGTATTTGTTGAATGATGTTAGTTATAGAAAGTTACCCAGGGCTAACTCAGTTAATAATTCATTGTAGTTTATTCAGGCTTTTTTCCCAAATGTTTTTAAACCAGTACATTCCTTAAAATGGCTTTTATAAAATAAGGATCACAATGTATATCTTTTTTCTACTTGAGTTGGAATGGCTAGCATTTTCCTTGGTCATTAAATATTCTTCAAGGGCGCCTGGGTGGCTCAGTGGGTTAAAGCCTCTGCTTTCGGCTCAGGTCATGATCTCAGCGTCCTGGGATCGAGGCCCGCATCGGGCTCTCTGCTCAGCAGGGAGCCTGCTTCCTCCTCTCCCTGTCTCTCTGCCTGCCTCTCTGCCTACTTGTGATCTCTCTCTCTGTGTCAAATAAATAAATAAATAAAAATCTTTAAAAATAAATAAATAAATAAATAAATAAATAAATATTCTTCAAAAATACTATTTTTAAAGGACCTATTGAACAAACACTCATTTAGTGAATCATTCTAAGGTTCATATTTGCTTTCAATTAGGAAACTTTTTTGCAATTATAAATAATGTATAATTTGTATGGAAATCTTTGTCATGTAGTTTTATCATTTCCATGGGTTCTTCTGGGTGCTGGATGAGCTGGGTTCACTGGGGCGAATCCCTCTTTTATATATACCCTCCTTTTTTCTCCCTTACACCAGAAGTCACAATTCTGGAATGACTTGAGGTATTTTGAAGCGTGTTTCAGGATCTCATTGTATAGATTCATTTATTCTGGAAATATTTATTGAGTACCAACTGGATGTTAGGGTATGGGGATGGAGACACAAGAAAGAGAAAGTACACTATCAATAAGGAATACATAATTTAGTCAAGAAAACAGATATGTGAACAGTTGTAGTAGTGGAAGTGCCATAGTAGAAGTAAAGTCAAAGAAATACCTAATTCTGTCTTTCTTGGGAATAGGGAAAGGGAGAAAAGGAGAAAGAACTATGATGTGAACCAGGGAGGATTAACAGAGGAGGGGGCATTAACTGGATTGTGAAAGAATGCAGAGTGATTGTCAGGGGGACATGATGTGAAAGATATTTCAGACTATGGGAATAGTGGGTGCAAACACCTGGCATCTTGAGAAACCATGACGAATTTTGAGGGTTCTGCATCTGCAGATTTGGTTTGACCAAATATGGCAGACATGTCATCAATGAAGAACACAGGCTGTTTTCTGACAGAAAAGGACCAGATAATGAACCTTATATGTCTTGTCAAAGAATGTGTACTTCTTTCTATAAACTGAAGAAATGCTAAAGGAGAGAATCTCTCATGTTGTAGAGGATGGATTAGGTAAAGTTGCTTGAAGTATAAAGACCAGTTATTGAATAATCCAAATGAGAGTTCATGCAAGCCTAAATTTAGGCTCTGGAACTGAAGGTAAAAGGAAGGGATGGATTTGAGTCATTTAAAAGATGATAAAAATTACCTGGTGATTAATGGGGGAGGGGGGAAACAAGTAATAAGTGGCATTTAAAATTGTGATGTGGGTGATGATATTGCTGCCATCAACAAAATTAGAAAATACTAAATGTGTGGGTCTGAATCTTGTGTCTGGTTTTGGACATATGGCATTGCATTGGTGGGTATGTCTAATAGATGGCAGGAAATGTAGCTCTGGCCTTGGGAGATGAACTGGGGTTACAGGTTTGGGAGTCATCATCACTTTATGTTGTGGTACCTATGAAGTATAGGTGAGGTCACCCAAGAGAGTTTATAGGAGAGTTGAGGAAATGCTGTAGTGTTAGAGTGGTGACAGAAGCAGATGATATATTGAAGGTGTCTGAGAAGGAACAAAGGCGGATGAGGAAGTTCTTTTCATAGAAATCAAGATTTTAAGAGCTCATCTCTATCATCTCCTGCATCCATTCTTTTTCTCTTCTGTTCTGATTGCAATAAGGAAAATACACTGATCTTCAAAAATTATAAATCTGAAGTTTTGTGTCATTCCTCCCTTATTCTCTGTGTCCATGGAATAAAGCCTTGGAATAATATACACTTTAAGACTCTGCCTATCCTGATGTTCTAACCATATTGAACTTTATTCAGTTCCTTATATTCACTGTACTGTCTGTCCTTTAGGTTTTTGCAGGTACTATTTCCTTTTCTTAGAATTCTCTTCCTCTTCTTTCTCCTCTGTGTTTTACTCTTCTGGTTTTTGTTTTGCTTTTGTTTTTGTTTTTTAGATCTGTCTATTTATTTATTTATTTATTTATTTTTAAAGATTTTATTTATTTATTTGACACAGAGAGAAGGATTACAAGTAGGCAGAGAGGCAGGCAGAGAGAGAAGAGAGAGGAGGAAGCAGGCTCCCTGCCGAGCAGAGAGCCCGATGTGGGCCTCGATCCCAGGACCCTGGGATCATGACCTGAGCCGAAGGCAGAGGCTTTAACCCACTGAGCCACCCAGGCGCCCCTGTCTTTTTATTTAATTGAGAGAAAGAGAGCACACAAGCGGGGCAGTGGGCAAAGGAAGAGGGAGAGAGAGAATCTCAAATAGACTCCTCACTGAGCATGGAGCCTGAAGAGGAGCTTAGTCTTGCCACCCTGATATCATGACTTGAGCCAAAATCAAGAGTTGTCCACTTAACTGACTGAGCCACCCATGCGCCCCTGGGTTTGTTTTTAAACATTGCATTTTCAGGGAGGCCTTTTCTGTCCCTTAAATAAGATTATCTATTTGCCGTATGATTTCTTACCCTAATACTCCTCATTCATCACATATCATTGCTATCAGTCTTCCTGCTCTATTTGAACTGCATAAGAACAGGGACCTTGTGTTTACCATTGAATCAGCTAGTCTAACATAGTGCCAACCAGCAGTAGGTGCTCAATAAGTATGTTTTGAAGGACTGAGCAACATAGTGGTCATACAAACAAGGAGTCAGAAGGGTTCATTAAGAGCAAAATATTCAACATCAGTAATCATCAGGGAAATGCAAATCAAAACTGCAATGAAGTATCACCTTACCCCAGTCAGAATAGCTGGTATCAAAAAGACCAGAAATAAACACTGTTGGCAAGGATGTGGAGAAAAAGAAATCCTCTCACGCTGTTGTGAGAATGTAAATTGATGTAGCCACTGTATAAAACAGTATGGAGGTTCCTCAAAAAATTAAAAATAGAAATGCCATATGATCTAATAATTCCACTACTGGGTATTTACCCAAAGAAAACGAAAACACTAATTCAGAAAATATATGCATCCCTGGGTTTATTGCAGCATTATTTACAGTAGCCAAGGTATGGGACCATCCCAAGTGTCCATCAATGGATAAAGAAGATGTGGTGTAGATATACAGAATGGAATATTACTCAGCCAAAAAAAGAATGAAATTTTGCCATTTGCGGTGACATTGATGGACCTAGAGGGTATTATGCTAAGTGAAATAAATCAGACAGGAAGACAAATACTATGTGGTTTCACTTACATGTGGAATCTAAAAAACAAAACAAATGAACAAACAAATCAGAAAAGCAGAAACAGAGCCATAAGTACAGAGAATAACTGGTGGTTCCCCCCAGAGAGGGGGCAAGGGGTAGGGGGATGTGCAGAATGGGTAAAAGGGAAGTGGGAGGTACAGGCATCCAGTTATGGAATGAACAAGTAAGTCATAGGGATGAAAGGTACAGCATAGGGAATATAGTCAATGGTATTGTAATAGTGTTATATGGTGACAGTAGCTATACCTGTGTGTGAGCACAGTATAAGGTATAGGGTTGTTGAACCACCATACTGTATTCTTGAAACTAATGTAACACTTTGTCAGCTATCCTTGAATTAAAAATAGAATAAATTTTTTCTTTTTTCTTTTTCTTTTTTTTTTTTAAGATTTTATTTATTTGACAGAAAGAGATCATAAGTAGGCAGAGAGGCAGGTAGAGAGAGGGATGGAAGCAGGCTCCCCGCTGAGCAGGGAGCCTGATGCGGGGCTCGATCCCAGGACCCTGAGATTAGGACCCGAGCCAAAGGCAGAGGCTTTAACCTACTGAGCCACCCAGGTGCCCCTAGAATAAATTTTTTAAAAAGCAAAATTGTCAAGGTATAAATGGTAAGGAAGTAGAGGGAATGTAGACTCCTCCTTGAAACAGTGTAGCTATGAAAGAAAAAAGCAATGAGACACACAGAAGTTTTTTCCACTGTTTCTGTTTTTTCCCTTCCATTGAGACTGATTACAGCTTTTCAGTTATTATTCTTCAGGGTTGTATTATTACCCAAGTGACCAGGAGTGTAGCTGAATTTAGAGAAGGAATTCCACAGGGAATGAAATCAAGACAAAGAATTTGGGAGGAATTGAAAATTGAGAAAGACTAAAGGAAAAAACTTAAGATGGGATTGTTAGGGACTTAGATAGGGAATACTTTTAAACCTTATTTCCCTCCCTTCTTTGTACCCTCCTTCTTTTTTTCTCTCCCTCTTCCTCTCTAAAGTAGAGCCTCCTTTGATTTCCAGCCCCCAGTCTTTCCCTAGGAGTATGGTTAGGATAAGGCACATTGATGAATGGGGAGCTAAGATGGAGCAGGGTGATGACAGGGTAGAAAGGGGTATTTAACATTCAACCAATATTTAGAGAGGACCTCGTATGGGCCAGACACTGTACTGAGGCCTTAGGATATATAGGTGAACAAAGTAGACAAAGATTCTTGCTCTCATGGAACTTACACTCTAGTAGGGGGAGAGAGACAATAAACAGAAAAGTTGTGTATATGTTAGAAGGCGATTAAAGATATGGAAAGAAGGAAAAGTTGAACAGGTTAAGGGGGATCAGGATTGCCAGGGTGTGATAGGGGGCAGGTTGGGGAATTGTATGAGGATTGTCAGGGTATGCCTTATTGAGGTTAGATTTGAGCGAAGACTTGAAGCAAATGAGGGACTTAGATATGTAGGTATCTGTAATCAGAAGAAGTCTTAAATATCTATCTTATTGAATCACCTGACCCTATCACTATAGTTAAATTGTAAGCTCAGGGTCAGCATTAAAACTAAGACGTAGTCATTGCCATCATCCCATCTTATTGGCTGGTGCAAAAGTATGGATCATTGTGATTTTAATTAAATTAAGTTCATCTGTTGGATGTATTACCCATTCCTATGTCATCTTTTAAAAGCATGATTTTGTAAACAAATATGTAGCTCCCTCTACTGTGTCTCTACCAGTATTCTCTAATTTTTTTAAATGCTAATAAGTAGGCATACCTAATGGCCCCAAATATGAAGGTGATAGAAAATACATGCATATGCTCTTTATTTATGCTCTCTGACATTTGATATCAAAACATCACCTACTTTCTCTGTTTTTTGATATTAATACCATTTGTTTGAATATACTGTCCTTTCTGTGCCCTGGTAGTCTGGCATAAGAGATTATTGGGTTTTCATGTTAGGGTGAGAATTACTTGCAAAATGGGTTAACAGCAAGAAATAAGGACCGTGCTTCAAAAATCTTATTTAAAACTACATGTTTTATTAAGCTAGTGGATATCTTATTAAAAGTTATTTAATTAGATGTTATATTAAATATTGTGTAAGGTTACTGTGAAAATAAAGTGTTACTAGGATGAAGTATACTATTATGAATGTTTACTATTTTAGAAATCGTCTGGTTAAATCTTTTTCTTTTTTAAAGATTTTATTTATTTGACAGAGAGAGCGAGCCAGCACAAGCAGGGGGAATGGCAGGCAGAGGGAGAGGGAGAAGCAAGCTCCCTGCTGAGCAGAGAGCCCAAGGTGGGGCCTGAGCGGAAGACAGACACTTAATTGACTGAGCCACCCAGGCGCCCCGGTTAAACCTTTATTTAGTATTTCTTACTGTGCAGAAGTAGGCTTATTTTATGACTGCCTAAAAAAAGAACATGGTTCTAGTTGTAGATATGAAGCTCTGGGCCATGACCGAAGGCAAATTATTTAAAAACTCTTTTCTACCTTCATAGAAATGTTGCAAAAACTATAAAAGAAGTCTTTAAAATACTTTCATCTTCGTGAAGAGACATGAAACAGTGCCATCACTGGTGCAGCTGTATAAATTCTAGTTCCAGAATTAACTTGTGGATATAGCCTTCACCTTAGGCTTATAATACATTTTAGTGTTTTTGTTGTTTTTATTACTTAGGTTCAGAATTTTCACCTTAACCATCATTTCCAGTCTTTTTGATAAAGACAAATGGGATAGATTGCAGATTGATGTAGATTTCTTATTCTGCTTTTGCTTTCAAAATTTATAAAAGTTTCATTTCTCAACTTTAAATTGTGGTTTCATACCAAATATACAGGAAGAGAAAGATGAAGTTTATTAACAAGTGATAACCTGTGTTTTCAGTGCTTTGTTGCCAATTTGAGAACTTAGTCCAAGTTCATATTAATTGGAGCAGGCACTTTCACTTGGCTGTACTGGACTAATAGTACATTAGCTATTGCTCTCCACTTATGGGAAGTACTATTTAAGTTAGTGTAGATAACTCTGTAAAGGGCAAGATGAATTTAGGTCAAACGTATCTTTATTTCTGTTAAATGTCATCATCTTCCACTGAGATTTTGAGAAATAAATTGGGAAGCCAGGCAGTTAGCCTGATCTATCCTTGGAGGTGTTTGGGCCCGTGAATCATACTGGCCCCCACGTTCCAACATTTTTACAGAAATGAAAGCGGATTAAAATGAGTAAGAGTGACTAATGTTTGTTTACCTCTTTCATAATTGGTGTATTATTTGTTTCTTACAATAATCCTATGAAGTAGGGACAGATATATTATCATCTCTGGTTTACCCAAGAAAAAACTTACTATTTGTCCTAGATCTTACTGTGAGTAAGTGGCACTATGAGGATTTGAATCCAAATGTTCTGACTCTATAATCTCTGTTCTTTCCACCATTCTCAGCTGCTTGGGGACTGTATCTTTAAATTCACTTGGGCACATACAGTGCTTAACACATTGCTTACCACATAATAAGCTCTGAACAAATTATGGTCAGATGAAACTTGGTGGCCTCACTCCTCTGCTGAAAAATGAGGGATTTTTTGGGATGGATTTGAACGTGCATATAAGCTTCAGTTTGCGGCACTAATTTTGAGAGACACTTTTTCCTGGTTACTCCTTCTGGTCATTACTCTTAACCTCATATTTTCCAAATCAGAACCCAGGGTTGATTTGCCTTTACTATGGAGATGACTCAGGTCATAGTCACCCTACAATGTAAATAACTAAAAAGAGAATCTGTCCTTTTTCTTGGTTGTTGGGATACTTTTCCTATTGTGTTTTGTCTTGCCGTCATTTTGTCTGGACTTTAAACTTATGGGTATTGTTATCTGGATTAACTGAGTCCCATAGACTGTATTGTGTAATGCTATTATAAATTAAAATAAAATACTAATTATTTCAGGCAGTTATCATTAACTAGTTACTTCTGTGTGCTCCTATCTAATTTAAGGTAAATAGGACTGCCTGAGAAGGATGTAACTTATAGCTTTGTCTTGTGAACCAGTGTTACTTCTCCCACACATGCACCTCCTTTTTTAGGTGAGCTGTGCCTTGTTCCCCTCTTTTTTTTAAAGATGTATTTATTTTGGGGGCACCTGGGTGGCTCAGTTGCTTAAACGTCTGCCTTCGGCTTAGGTTATGATCCCAGGGTCTTGGGGATTGAGCCCCACATCAGGCTTCCTGCTCAGTGGGGAGTCTGCTTCTGCCTCTCCCTCAGCTCATGCTCGCTCTGTCTCTCTCTCTCTCTCTCTCAAGTAAATAAATAAAATCTTTTTTAAAAAAGTTATTTATTTTTTTGAGAGAAAGAGAGGGAGCATGCATGCAGCAGGGGAGGGGCAGAGGGAAAGAATCTCAAGCAGACTCCCTGCTGAGGGCGGAGTCCACCTTGGGGCTTGTACCCAGGACCCTGAGATCATGACCAGAGCCAAAATCAAGAGTCAGCTGCTCAACCAACTGAGCCACCCAGGTGCCCCACAACTTATACATTTTAAGTTTTTTAGCTATTAATTATATTAGATGATGATGATGATTGGTTCCCTACCAGTTTTTTTTCCAAGAAAATTTCCTATTATTATTTCTGCAGTAACATAGATCCATGGGTAGGACTCGCCTTCCTGTTTTGCCTCTCTTTTTCTTGCCTAGGCATAAATAGCCTTCTTTCATACCTTTTATTTTTAAAATACATTTTAAGTAATATGAGTTAATTTTAGAAAACTATGATATAGGAATAAATGAAAAATTACCTGTATATTCTTTACCAAAAGATAAACATTACTGTTTATATCTTTTTAGACTTTTAAAAGATAATATTAAGGGTACATACATAAATCATAGTATATATAAGCACATATATAATATACAATATATACTATATATATGATAATGCAGGTTTTTTCATTTAACAATATAGTACAAGGAACTTTTTATGTTAGTAGTTATATACATTTTATATTTGCATATTTTCTTGTATTATTTTACAATTAAAATTTTTTTTTACTTCTATCTGTTTTCACTTAGATTTTTGGCTTCATTGTACAATTTTTAATCCATTATTGTTGAACAAGTAGATTGTCTCCAGGAGTTCCTTCTTATAAGCAATGCTGTGATCAGTGTCCTTGAACAAATTCTTAACACAAAAATAAAACTTTCTTTAAATTTTCTAACCTTTTTGAAATTTTAGTGAATTTCAACTAATTATTCCTTCAGAAATGTGGCACCTATTAACAGTGGTTCCCTTTAATCTTAACTTAAACCTTTTCTTCCTTTCTCTTTGCCATTAAGACGTCCAGATAATTCAATTTAAGTAATCTTCTGGACGGAATTGTCCTTCTAATAAAATCAGTCTGTTCTAAGAAAGGATTAGGAAAATGCTTTTCACAGGCAAGTAAGAGTCCCAGTGTCCTAATAGGCCACGGCTTAATATGTCCTGAGATATAAAGTCACGTGGACAGATTTAGAGTAACCCTAACAGGAAGGCCCCAGGCTCGGAATATGTCTGCCTGGGACTATGCCTGCTGGGGAATGCTGCAGTGCAGTCTCCTTCTGTGGCCCCAGGAGCACCTGTCTAGACCTGTATAACTGTGTGGAAGGCAGCTTGGAAATACTCCACAAAAATTAAGGAATTTGTGAGTTGGCAGGGACCTCTCACACGGTGCAGAAATCCCAAACCCTGCCCTTAACAAGTGATCATATAACTTAAACGATAAGAACCTACTATGTTTAGAAACAGGTTCTTTTTAGGTGCTATCTATAATCTGTCTCATTGAAACTCAGACAGAGCAGGTACATCTTTGTAATTCTTTGCTCTTACTCCAGCCATACTACCCTCATGTCTCAGAGGTGACCAAGAAGTTAGTAGGTGGTAGCTACAAGAGAACTCTGAGTGATACAGTCTGTCTTGAGCTGGAGAGGAATCTTAATGTCTCACCATTCCCTTCTTTACACTCTTAAGTTCCCTTAATAATACAAGATCATTTTACTTCTTTGAGATGCTGTGTTTTCTCCTGGCTTTACACCGTTGCCTGGAATTTTGCCATAATCACTTACCACCACCACTGCCTCCACCGTCATGCTTCTCCTGGAGCCCCAAGGTCTCTCATCAGGTCTCAGCTTAGAGTTACTTTCTCTTGAAGCTTTCTCCAGCCAGCTTTGAAAGGGGTCAGAACCCTCCTCTGTTAACTTATATCACCTTTGAGGGCACTTGTCACACTGTATGGTATTTACTGTTTACTTCTCTCTCTCTCTCCAACTGATAAAAGCCTTGGAAGACAGGAATGTTTTTGTTTCATTACATCTCCAATATCAACAACAGTACGTGGTGCATAGTCAGTAATACTGGTTCAATGAAAAACAGTGTTCCAAAACAGTATACCAAAAACAGGTATAGAGGTTTTATAGCCTATGATATAGTTTACTTTTTTGTGGGTGAACCCAGTACTTTGCATTCTTCAAACCTTACAAATGCTGTGTTGCTACTTTTGTATTGTAGTTCATATTCTTAAATATGGGATGCATAATCCTGACTGAAAATAGTCACTGGCCACTAGAGATAGCTTGTTAAATACAGAGATGTCTTGATTTTCTGTTGTTATGTTAAAGAATATTTTTGGAGGAAGGGGGCATATTTAAAACTGGTGTTCCCAGTTGGCTTTACAGAAGAGTTGTAAAGAAAGAGAAGTTTCGTGACCCTAAAAATATGCTGGAAGGAAGTTAATTGGAGATAGGATGAGGGGCCTAATGTGAAGAAAAATAAAGTTGTGTATAAAGGCTGAACTCACTTACCTTCGTGGTGATTGGTTGCCATGGGTTTTAAATGACTGTCATTAGTTACCAGTTTCATTTTTTTTTTAAAAGATTTTATTTATTTATTTCACAGAGGGAGAGAGATCACAAGGAGGCAGAGAGAGGGGGGGAAGCAGGCTCCCCGCTGAGCAGGGAGCCCAATGTGGGCCTTGATCCCAGGACCCTGAGATCATGACCTGAGCTGAAAGCAGAGGCTTTAACCCACTGAGCCACTCAGGCGCCCACCAGTTTCATTTTTTGATCTAATTTTAAAAAGTCTCTTCTAAAAAATTCTGACTTCATGGTGACAGAGGTGTAATGTTTATTATTAAGTCTTATCTTCCTGTTCTTTCTTGAAAACTTGCAGGTAAATGTGTAGACACAGGACTTTTCCTTTAATTATATTTAGTCACCTTAAAAATTTCACAGCATGCGATGAAGTTCATGGCTGAAAAAACTGGCAGCTGCATAGTATTGCTGAAATAGAAATGGCTTAATCAGGAAGATCAGCATCTTTATTTTTCTGTGTTTTTTTCTTTCTTTTTCTTTTTCTTTTTTTACCTTTGTGCAAATGGAACTCTAAGGGAACTTTTCACTGCTTAAAAAATCAAAGACTGGACAGTTTGAGTTAAAATACTTCTCTGATAGTAAATTGACTTATTAATTATAAGAGGTTAAATATTAATTAAGAGGTTAAAGGGAAACTCATTAGCAATGAGAATAGAAACTTAATTTAACTGGAAGGGCTCTTTTATGGATTTTATTGTGACATTGACCATAGTTATTATTAGTTTATCTTTCCCCACCCAGTAATTTCAATTCCTAATTAATAAGAGTTAAATAAGAGATAAGCAGGGCACCTTGGTGGATCATTCAGTTACATGTCTGCCTTCCACTCAGGTCATGATCTTGAAGTCCTGAGATTGAGCCATGCCAGGCTTCCTGCTCAGGGGAAGTCTTCTCCCTCTCCTTCTGTCCCTCCTTCCTGCTTGTGCTCACATGTGTACTCTTTCTGTCTCTCTCTCAAATAAATAAAATCTTAAAAAAAGAGAGATTAGCTCTCTAATTTGGAACATTTTCTTAGCATTCTGGGTGTTTAGTATACTTTTAAGTCTGAATAGTGAATACCAGTAACCTACTAAAATACATAGGAATCAGAAATACATTTAGATCCTTTTTGTAGAGGTGCTTTGGTACATCCATTATTTCCTGTTGCAGGATTTCCTGTTGCAGGATTTTCAAATTGTGTGTTAAAAACAAAAATACTTGAGAATATTGCATTCAGCTTGTTGGAGGGAATAGTTGGGTTTCAAAAAACAGTACTATGTGCGACTCTTCTGGATCATACTGTGAAATTATATAGTTAAATTTCTGAAAGATCTCTTTAGTAAATTGAATCTGTAAAGTCTCTGTTTAGATCTTTTTTTCTGAAAGCCTCTTTGCCTTTTATTATAAAAGAGCCTGGTACTGCTTTCTGTTTTAAAAATCCAGCTGGAAAATTACAGAGTACGAAAATTTGCCCATCGGTTCTTCATTTGGAGAGAACAGAAGTCTGTCTTCAAAATGGAGACTGACATTTAAGGTTTCTATTAGTGGGAGTTTTAGGTTATATTATTTTTAATCACTTTTTACTTCTGTTACTACATATATTTTGGCTTCTGCCTGGTACAGCTGAATGTTAAAATGCCATTTTTATTTTATGTGGTTCTGTAATTGTTGTTCATATCCTCCAATGAGCTGTTTCTTTCTGAGCCCCTCAGAATCTAAAAAAAAAACAACAGCAAAAAACAAAACAAAACAAAAAAAACCCCACCGCAACAAGGTGTCCTCGGTCCTTGTGTCTTTATTTTGGTTTTAAAACTGAAACAACATATCTGTGTAGATTATAATCATGAAAATTGACTCTTAAATGTGTCAAAGTATCCTATACTTTAAAAAATAGTTCTGTATGTATTCTTTTAAAAATAATCAATAGAGTTAATTTTTAGTGCAGTTTTAGATTTACAGAATAATTTAGCCCCCAACCACCCATCGACCCCTGGTTTCCCCTTTTATTAACATCTTGCATCAGTGTGGTACATTTATTACAATTATTGAACCACTATTGATGTATTATTATTATAGTCCATACTTTACATTAAGATTCACTTGTTGTGTTGTACAGTTTTATGGGTTTTGACAGATACGTAATGATATGTAGCCATCATTACAGCTTCATACAGAGTAGTTCCACCACCCTAAAAACCCCCTATGCTTTATGTATTCATCACTGTCCACCCAAACCCCTAGCAATCATTATTCTTTTTAATCTCTATAGTTTTACCATTTACAGAACATCATATAGTTGGAATCATATGGTATTAGACTGACTTCTTTCACTTAGCAGTATGCATTTAAGGTTCATATCTTTTCATGGCTTGATGGCTCTTTTTTTTTCATTTTTTAAATCACTAAATAATATTCTACTGTATGGATGTACTGCAATTTTTATTTATCATTACCTGCTGAAAGACATCTTGATTATTTCCAGTTTGGGTGATTATGAATAAAGCCTGCTATACACATTTTTTCTTAAAGAAACATAAAGCCTTTATTATTTTTTTAGCTTTTATTTTTATTTATTTGAGAGAGAGAGAGAATAAGAGAGAGAGAGAGAGAGAGAGAGAGCATGAGAGGGGAAAGGTCAGAGGGAGAAGCAGGCTCCCCGCTGAGCAGGGTTCCCAATGTGGGACTCAGTGCTGGAACTCCAGGATCGTGACCTGAGCCGAAGGCAGACGCTTAACAACTGAGCCACCCAGGTGCCCTGCTATAAACATTCTTATACAGGTTTTTGTGTGTACGTAAGTTTTTGACTTAACTGGGTAAATGCCATAGTGGGGATTGCTGGATCATATGGTAAGACCATGTGTTTAGCTTTGTAAGAAACTGTCACACTGTCAGTATATGTGTTCTTTTTTTTAAATATTTTATTTATTTGAGAGAGAGAGAGAGCACAAGTAGGCAGAGCGGCAGACAGAAGGAGAGGGAGAAGCAGGCTCTCCGCCAAATGGGGAGCCTGATATGGGGCTTGATCCCACAACCCTGAGACCACACCTGAGCTGAAGGCAGATGCCCAACCGACTGAGCCACCCAGGCGCCCCAATGTATGTGTTCTTAAGAATCAACTGAATTGGGGCATGTGGGTGGTTCATTCGGTTGAGCCACTGACTCTTGGTTTCAGGTCAGGTCATGATCTTAGGGTTGTGAGATCTGCTTGGGATTCTCTCCCTCTCCCTCTGCCCCTCCACCCTGCTTGATCTCTCTTTCTTGCTCTAAAATAATTAGTTAAAAAAAAAAGAAAGAATCAACCTAATTAAAAATCTGGAATGATATACTCTAAACTATTAACAGTAGTTACCTCAGGGGGATGAAAGGGGAGAGATGGGAGAGACTATCATCTTATTTTGTAATATTTGAATTTTTTAAAACAAAATACTATTTTGTAGTAATTTTTTACAAATAAAATTTTTCTCTAAAGTACTTTATTTAATGCATAGTAATAAAAGTTGAAAATGAGGGGCGTCTGGATGGCTCAGTCTATTAAATTGTCCGACTCTTGGTTTCAGTTCAGGTCCTGATCTCATGGGTCATAAGACTGAGCCCTGAGTCAGGTTCCGTGCTCCGCGGATAATCTGCTTGAAGATTCTCTCCCTCTACCCCTCCCCCCTGGCTTACACCCTCTATCTCTCTCAAGTAAATAAGTAAATCTTTTTTAGAAAATTGAAAATCAGTTAACATAAATAAAAGAAGACCATTCATTTAAAGCAGTACGTTATCAATTTCATAGCACTTCCTAGTTGTGGAGGATTTTAATATTCTCGTTTTTTAAGTAAAGAGGATAATTACTTTATTCCAATCATAATTGTCATTCAACACATTTATAGAGCATCTACCTGTAGCATACTTCTTCATAAAATCCACCCAGAGCTAAGAAGAGAAAACACTTTATCCAGCCTTGGGATGTCAGGTAAGACTTCCTGGAGGAGGTGATGTCTAAATTGCATTCTGAAGGAGAAATCTGAATTAATGAGGGTAACGTGGAGGGGAGAAGGGCAGCGGAAGGAGAATGTACCAGAATGAGGACAGTGTTTTCAAACTAGAGACCAAGTCATTTGCTTCTGGTTAATCTGATTAAATCAGAATTAATTGTTTCAAAATCTCAGAGAAGCATATTAGATCTTTTCATGCTCTTGGCACTTGTTTGATAATCTGTAATTGGGAAGTGTGGGCTCATATTTTCTTTTGGTTTCTAGTGACTGGCAGGGTATATTGCCCTAATGCCTGTTTTGCTTGGAAAACTGGAATAATGAATACCCTGAAGATATTTTGTTGGTGGAGACGTGTCAGCATCTATCACTGTCACATGAGTTAAACATTGCACTCTTTATCTGAATTTTAGAAACTTGAATGGTTCAACTGTCACTGTTAGCGTACATACATATTACTTTCTTGGGCCATCTGTGTCTTTTATACTTAAATCTTTCTTCCCATATGTAAACCTCCACTGTATATACATAGATTTTTTTTTATGTTTTCTATATTCCAGGGAAACTTTACAAATTATCACTTAGAGAAATGAGGAAAGAGGGAAAAACTAGGAAATGTAACAACATGAAGAGAAGAAAGTGGATTATGTTTGCTAGATTATAATGCAGGAGCCTTAAAAGAAGAATTAGTTGAGTCTTGTCAGTTGATAATTTTCCAAATCCTGTAAGTTAGATTTTAAACATTTTGGAAGGCTACTGACTTTTATTTGGTATCTTTTTCCATTTGGTATCTTTATTAATAATATTTTTCCTTGGATCAAATTCAACTCTCAAATTATTTAAGTGCTTAAGTATGAAAGAATTTACAACCTCTTACATTGAAAATTATCATAGGAAATAATATAAAATATGATTAGTATATTACCCTATTTTCAACAAAAGTCACCCCTGAAGTCTATTAAATATTATGAAGTTAGTACTTTTCTCTGGTACCTGTTGCATTTAAAAAAGGAAAACAGAATTCTCCTCTTTTGAAAAGAGCAGTGAAACCTTGACATCAGAATACAGTTACTGGGTCTAACTCCATCTCTTGCCCCTGGCCAGCAGAATTGCCTTGGGCAGGTCCCCTAACTTGACGGAGCTAAGTCTTTGCGTTTAAATAAAGTAATGAATGTGAGAGTTCCTCCAAAGTGTAAAGCAATTACAGATATAATTTGCATCATTATCATGGAATTTGTCATCCAATACACATTATATAACCCACTGAACAACCTTCCCAAGAGGTCAGTTATTATTACTGCTTATTTTATAATTTCTGGCCATGTTTTCTATACCAGAATCTCACTGACATGTGAAATGTTGGACAGTGGACAGCCTAAATCTGTGTGCACATAATTTTCTATAACCCATGGGAGGACCGAAATGCTGAAAGATCTTAGGAACTGTGAGGCAAGACCTAAGGCTAACAGATAATTCTTTTGTCCACGGGCAAGAAAGAGAAGAGGGTAGTTGTGATGTGAGGCTTTTGGCTGACCTGTTCCATGTCTCTAAATGTGTTTTTGCATTTGGGTTAGGGATAAGTATATGAGGGGGAGGCGGGGGGGGGAGTTAAAATGTCTGTTCTCTTCCCCAGACCCCTGCTTACACTAATTTACCATGATAGATTAGGAAAATATGAACTTCTTATCACAACATATTTGAAACTTCTGTAGAAAATACTTTTTTTCTTTCTGTGATTTTCCTTCTGTATCCCTCTCCCTCCCCCATTCGATTCTTCTTCTCTCTGGCTATATGTCTTTTCTAAAAGTATTCCTTTGAAGGCTGTATTCCCTATATTCTTGGTCATTCTTTATTCTTTTCCCTTTTTTCCTCTTGTAGCACTACTTATTTAATCCTGGAAATTGGTATAATTTTACTTTCCTGTTTTATCATATGCTTCTTATTTTTTATGCCAAGTATGAAAGTTCACATTTGACTCTAATAGAGTAAATGAAAGCCATCGTAAATTATTAAATTGCATTTCCACATATGGTATGCCACTGGATGTAGTCAAAGTGAGCACTCATATTAGCAGTGACAGTGTAATAGTACAATGCTCTTAGACTACTTGGTAGTATGTGTTAATGGCCTTACACGCTCATATTCATACCCTTAGACCTAGTTAATTTCAAACCTTAGTATCCATTCGAAAGAAATAATCTTGAATAATGAAAAGACTATGTGTAGCATCCTTAATGTCTAACAGTAAGGGAGAATGACTTTGTGGACTACTATGTAGCCATTTAAAATTATGTATAGAATGGAGAAAGTTCATAATTTTAAAAACAATTAGAATTTGGGCCTACAAGAGAAGTTAGCGAATATAGATTTTTCATCCAAGGTTGGTGAGAGTATAAATTCACAGTTTTGTTAAAGGGCACTATGGCAATATTTTTCATTTAAAATTCACATACTTTTTGACCTAACAAATACACTCATAGGTTACCTTACTGATACACTATGATATATGCCAAAATATTTGCAGTTATAATCTTTGCAGCACTAATTATAAGTCTGTCCAGGACACTTGGGTGGTGCAGTCGGTTGTGTCTGACTCTTGGTTTCTGCTCAGGTCGTGAACTCATGGGTCAGGGGATCCAGCCCCATCTTGGGCTCCTTGCTCAGCCAGGAGTCTTATTGAAGTTTCTCCCTCTGCCCCTCCCCTGACTTGGGTGTGTACGGGGCTCCTGGGCACTCTCTTAAATAAATAAATCTTTTTAAAAAAATCAGTCTGTCCATGATTTTTTGGTAAGTAGTGAATAGTTTCTTTTCTAGAAATTTATCTGAAGGAAATAAGGCTGTGGATAGATATAAAGCTAAGATATATTTATCCCTCTATTACAACTGCAGAGTAATATTAAAACCCTCCATGTTTAACAATACCAGATTAGGAAATACAGTCTCCAATCAATAGAAAATTATGCAGCATTATAAATAACATTGTAGAAGATTGTACGATGACATTATCTTCTACAGCACATATACATGTAAACACTTACACATCTATACAGGGAAAAAAAGGAACACATGCTCTATTTAACTTTTTTCCTCTGGGTAGTAAGATACAGATGACTTGTTTTTCTAAATTTTCCCTTAATGATCTATTATTTTTATAAAATATATAAAAACCATGAGAATTTTTTAATAAGAATATTTACTATAAAGAAAAGACTTAATGAAGTGTAACAAAAATTGTAAGTAATAGCTAGTTTTGAGTGGTAGGATGAAAGGTAACTGTGGGGATGTGTGTGTGTGTGTCTTTTCTATATTTTTCTTTAATGAGAAAATGAATATATTCATTTTATTGGAAATAAAGTTTTCGTTTTTTAGTTCTCTTAAAAGCGTGCTTGATAACTAATTAACTTAGTGCCAAATTATATATATATATATATATTTAATTTTTATATAATTAACTTAAAAACATTTTTATTTTTATTTTAGGCTAGAAATATTCATACAGGAGAGTTGGCTGCAGTAAAAATTATCAAATTGGAGCCTGGTATGTATTCACTCTCAAGATGATTTTTGAATACTTTTCTTAGGTAGTTTATAAATATAGGGCTTAACAAGCATTCTCCATATTTTTTTCCTTATTTTCCTTCTTCCAAAAGGAAATCTGTTGTCAGGGCAGTAGGATAACCAATATGGTTATGATTAAATTCTACTGGAGGTTGTTAGTTAATGATGAGTTTTGTGTAATAGTTTTGTTGCTGAATAAAGTTTGAAATATGCACATTCAAAAATTGGAAGATACATTGACAGTGTTAATTTTTTTTTAACGTTAGTGAAATATTTGAACTTCGGTTTTAGCTTTTATGAGAATTTAATAGGAAAGTATTCATTGATGGGGTGAGATACTTGGTAATATTTGGGATAACGGTATTTTATATGTCAGATATAATCTGGCTGCTTGATTTAGGTTTAATAATTCTGGGCTTAGCCTGGTGCTTTTTTTTTTTTTTTCTTAACACAGTTAAGTGTAATAGAAAGCTGTTTGTTTTAACAGCCAGGGATGCTTGGCTGGGTCAGTCAGTAGAGCATGTAACTCTTGATTTTGGGATTGTGAGTTTGAGCCCCACGTTGTATATAGAGGTTACTTAAAAAAACAAAACAAAACAAAAATACTGAGAAATTTGCTTTGAAAACAAAACAGCCATGTAAAACCTGAAACAATTTTGTCATTTCGATAACCTAAGAGTCCTCTAATAGGAACAATAGTAGCTTTTTCTCTCCAGTTTTTTTATTGTGGTAAAGTACATATAACAGAAAATTTGCCGTCGAAACCATTTTTAAGTGTACAGTTCAGTGGTATAAAATACATTGATAATGTTGTACAACCATCACCACCCATCTTCAGGACTCTTCATCTTGTAAAACTTAAACTCTATACCCATTATATTGTAATTTCCCATTCCAGTCTTCCTCTTAGCCCCCAGCAACCACCATTTTACTTTTTGTCTCTGTGATTTTCACTACTCTGGGTACTTGATTTAAGTGGAATCATATAGTATTTGTCTTTTTGTGACTGGCTGGCTTATTTCACTTAGATATAGTGAAGACATTCACTAAGAATGTCTTCAAGGCTCATCCAGTTGTCACATATGTCTGAATATCCTTCCTTTTCAAGACCAAATAACATTCTGCTGAGTGAATAAATTACATTTTACTTATCCATTCATATGTTAATGGACACTTGGGTTGTTTCCACATTTTAGCTCTTGTGAATCATATTGCTATATGAGGATGAGCATACAAATATTTCTTCTGGACTTGCTTTTATTCTTTTTATGTACCCAGAAGTGGAATTGCTAGATCGTCTGATAATTCTGTTTTTAATTTTTTAGGGACCACCATACTGTTTTCTGCCGTGGCTGTACAATTTTGTATTTCTACCAATAGTGTTCAAGTGTTTCAATTTCTCCACATCCTCATCAATGCTTTTTTTCTGTTTTGTTTGTTATAGCAGCCATTCTAATGGATATGAGGGGGTATCTCACTGTAGCTTTTCTTTGCATTTCTGTAGTGGTTAGTAATGTTGAGTATCTTTTCATGTGCTTATTTGTGTATCATTTTGGAGAAATGTCTATTTAAGTCCTTTGCCCATTTTTTAATTGGGTTATTTGTTTCTTTGTTGTTGAGTTTTTGGAGTTCTTTGTTATAATTTGGATATTAATCCCATATCAGATATACGATTTGCAAATATTTTCTCCCATTCCATGGGCTTTTTACTGTGTTGATGTAGTCTTTTGGTGCATAAATTTTAAAATTTTCATAAAGTCCAGTTTGCCTATTTTTTCTTTTGTTGCCTGTGCTATCATACTCAAGAAATCATTGCCAAATCTAGTGTCAATAAGTTTCACTTGATTATAAGAGTTTTATAGTTTTAGGTCTTACAAAGTCTGTGATCATCTTGAGTTAATTTTTGTATATGGTGTTTGGCGAGGGTCTGGCTTTGTTTTTTGTTTTTTGGTTTTTTTTGCTTGTGGATATCCATTTTCCCAGCACCATTTGTTGAAAAGATGGTCCTTTCCCCATTGAATAGTTTTAGCAGCCTTGTCAGAAGTCTTTTTGGTATAAGGTCAAAAAAACCTTTGACCATATATGCAAGGGCTTACTTCTGGATTCTCTGTTCTATTCTGTTGGTCCTTATGTCTGTCTTTATACCAGTATCACACTACTTCGAGTACCATAGCTTTGTAGTAAGTTTTGAAATCAGAATGTATGAATCATCCACTTTTGATCTTTTTCAAGATTGTTTTGGCTATCTAGGGTCCCTTGAGATTTCATATAAATTTTAGGATAAGTTTTTCTATTTCTGCAGGGCGCCTGGGTGGCTCAGTGGGTTAAAGCCTCTGCCTTCGGCTCAGGTCATGATCCCAGCGTCCTGGGATCGAGGCCCGCATCGGGCTCTCTGCTCAGCAGGGAGCCTGCTTCCTCCTCTCCCTGTCTCTCTGCCTGCCTCTCTGCCTACTTGTAATCTCTCTCTCTCTGTCAAATAAATAAATAAAATCTTAAAAAAAAAATGTTGTTGGAAAAAGGAGTGGTAATTTTTGACCAGGTAGGTGAATATTTGGTGATTTGCTCAGTTAGAAGATACAGCATTTTGAGAGTAGAAATTCAGGTCGTCAGCCAAGTATCAGTACTTGCCAAATAATTCGTATTTATGATATTTCTTACTGTTACCAATGACATTTCCCCCCTTACTCTTTCTAGTTGGTTACTGTTGATATTTATGTAAGTCATTGATACATTGGACTTAGTTTCTCTTTGACAGATGGCTTTCCATAGATAGCATTTCATTAGATAGCTTTTGATACCCTTTTACCCTTAGTTTGATTTTGTCAAATATTGATCTTGCCAACTCTCCTTTTTGATTATATTTCTGTGGCATATTAACAGATAAAGCTGTTATACTTGGGCCTGTCATTTTACTTTAATCCTTTCTGGGTCATTAGTTTTTAGGTGTTTCTTTCTTTTTTTTTTTTAAGACTTTATTTATTTATTTGACACAGAGAGAGAGATTACAAGTAGGCAGAGAGGCAGGCAGAGAGACAGGGAGAGGAGGAAGCAGGCTCCCTGCTGAGCAGAGAGCCCAATGCGGGCCTCGATCCCAGGACGCTGAGATCATGACCTGAGCCGAAGGCAGAGGCTTTAACGCACTGAGCCACCCAGGCACCCTAGGTGTTTCTTTTAATCATATTTGAGTTTTATTTTATAACCCAATCTGAATTTTTCCCCTTTAAATAGATGAGTCTATTACCATATTTTTTAGTGAGATGTTTGATCCTTTGTTGTGTTTTTTTTAATGCTTTTTGACGCTTTTAAAAAATTATGGCTAGAGGTTTCTTTTATTTTTACTGCTGATAGTTAGAAAGGTACACAGTCTCGTTTTAACAGGATGGTTTACAAGACTTTGATTAACATGCGTAAATGTGTTTTTGATTTATTAACTTAAGCAATAAAAGTCATTGACTTACAGGTTTAAAGATGTTGAATTTTACATGTTTATGCCCTCCTGCCTCTTCATCTCCCAATTTTCAGACATTGGTTAGTTTATTTGGAGGTTTTTGCCTGAGAATTCTTTTATTATACTGGGGCATTGAGTGTGTGTTAGTCTGCATATCTTTAAGAATTATACCAATTATTTGGACTTCGTTTCATATTTAAGTGGATTCAGTGCTGTTGGTCTTTTCGTGCCATGTCCCTGCCGTTCTGACTGGTTTATTTTGTATCAGCTAGTAATAGAATGAATCATACCAACACCTACATTTTCCTCTATGTGTTACCAATAGTATAATTTGAATCCTCAAATTGATTGTTCACCCCAAACCTGCTCTTCCCTCAGTCTTCCCCATTTTGACAAGCAGTTAGCCGAGTCAAAAATCTAGGTGTGGTCCTTGGGATTTCTCTCTCTTATTTGTTCTCCAGAGTCATTCCGTTAGCAGGTTTCTTCAACTCTACCTCTAAAATTGTCCTACATCTGTCTACTTCTCTTTATTGCCTTCTCTACCCTCCTAGTCTTCCTGTTTCCTCTCCCACACCTCCCATCTGCTACCATCTAGTTGCCACAAAGCCACCAGACTGATCTTTATAAAACACAAATCAGATCGTAGTGCTCTCCTGCTTCAAACCTCCCTGAAGCTTTCAAATCCACTTAGAATAATATTTCACACTTTTAATGTTGCTTATAAAATCCTACGTGATTTGCTTTGTCTGCTTCTCTGAACTCATCATGTAACTTTTTCCCTTCTCTGCTTTCATTTTTTTTTTTATTTCAATAGTCCAAGATTAAACTTCATTCATTCATTCTACCTCAAGTACTATTTTTCATGATCTTTTGAACAGAAGGCTTCTGGTCATTCACATCTCAGCTTAAAAGTCATGTTTGCAGAGAGACCGATTTCGGACTACCTAATTTAAAGTAGCCATTCAAGCCCTTGTTATTTTAGTTCTCTGAAATAAAATGTATATGTTTATGTATGTATATGAATTTGTTTAATATAAATTTGTAGTGGTCTCTCTTGACTTATATTTCAGCATCTGAAACAGTATAATACGGCATAGTAGGCACTCAGTAAATAGTCTTTGTACAAATGAATATTATAAATGTCTTTCTTTTGCCTTTGAAGAAAAATGACCAATTGACTAAATATAGAACTATTTGTATCACACTTCTTCCACCCTCAAAAATCTATAGACATTTTCTCCATGTATAGTGTTAGGGAAAACTGTAAAGCCATCTTGGCATTTTTCCTCTGCAGGTCTTGCTGCTTCTGCCTGATTGTGACACTAATATTGTTTATTTCCTATGAGCTGTGGTATTCAGAAGATAAGACCTTAATATCTATTATATCTTCAGATTTCAATTCATGATTAATAGTAATTATAATTTTAGTAAATTTAATAAGTAGCAACTATAAGTTTTTCTTATACTTTAAATATATATACTTTTTATTTTAGTAAATAGTTTCATCTATTTTCATCATCTGTGCTTTAGAATTTGAGGAATTGATTTTTCTGGTTGTGACAGTGATTTTATTCATTTGGGTTGTTTCATTACATCTTATTCATGGATTTTTTTTTTTGTATTTTTCCTCTTTTAAAAAAATATTGTTTCAGGGTGCCTGGGTGCTCAGTGGGTTAAAGCCTCTGCCGTCGGCTCAGGTCATGATCTCGGGGTCCTGGGATCGAGCCCCACATCAGGCTCCCTGCTCAGCGGGGAGCCTGCTTCCTCCTCTCTCTCTGCCTACTTGTGATCTCTCTCTCTGTGTCAAATAAAATCTTAACAAAAAATTGTTTTGCTGTTGACCATAGATTTTTATATCTTTTTTTTAAAGCATTTTCAGAAAACCAAAGTAGATGGTGTTTTTCACATTTTTGGAACAGACTTAAGGGAATGATTAGTTAAAAAATATGATGGTATGCTAATGAATTTTCCCAACATTCAGATACTTTCAGTTCAGATACTTCAAATAATTCTGGAGACAGCTGTATTTCAGCAATGAATTCTTAACTGTCCTCAGCAGCTTTTTAAAAAATTGTGCTAAAGCTAGTATAATACAAAAGTGCTTCCTTGTATCGATTTAACAGATGAGCTGGTTTAGAATTATATTTAGACATGAAAAGATAATTATTTGCCAATATGACTTAGAAAAAGCCTTACGTCTGGTAAAACATAAACAAGACTTTTTTTTTTTAAGTAAATGTTTTCCCAGCTGTAAACTCAATAATACTTTTCACCCCAGGTAAAAATAGATTACCGAAGTTTATACTAATTATATAGTCCTGAATTTTATTACAGATTTATTTCACAATTTAATCTTAAAGATTATTACATTTATATTATATTTATGTAATAATATATTTAAAATTTCACTGAAACATTGCTTTTACAACTCTAATACTCATAAAAATTCTAAGTGAAACTTAGAGTTAAAAATAAAAATAAATTAGCACAGAGAATTGTTTTTTTTTATTAGCGACCAAAATAACAGAAAAAATGTCAGCATTCCTTCCTGTGTCTCTTTATTTTTGTTGCCCTTCACATACACAGGCAAATGATTATTTTTAAGAATGATTAAATCATTTCTATATCTTATTTTTTATAGTAAATACTTATTAAATATGTGTACCATCTTACAAATGGTGACATTCAAATAAAGTTGGGCTTACTAGTGATTATTATTGAAAATAAATGATACTGATGATACCATTTTGAAGTTTAGTTTCATTTTCCATCTTTTTGGNATTATTGAAAATAAATGATACTGATGATACCATTTTGAAGTTTAGTTTCATTTTCCATCTTTCCATCAGACATAAGGACTGCCCTAGAAAAGCAGGCAGATATTATGATGATGCATGTCACCATGTTTTCCTGTCTGTGTCTGAATTGCAGCCTTCCCTCTAACTCATTTTACAGATGCTCAATTTGCTCAACAAGTCTGTAGCTAGTGGCAGCCGACAGCCAGAACAGAAGCAAGATTCCTGGGAAAGCTAATCATCAGAATCCTACTTTCCTTCCCCCTCATTTTCTTCTCCCATTATTACCCCTCTTCCTGGTGAAACTAAAAAGTAGTATTTTAAAGTTATGTATATGATAGTTTGTTAAAAGCTGTAGTGAAAAGAACCCCAAAAGGTCTGATTATAAATGGGCAAAGGCTCCGAGTAGACATTTTTCCAAAGAAGGCATCCACATGGCAGTAGACACTTTAAAAGATGCTCAGCATCCCTCATCATCAGGGAAGTGCAGATCAAAACTACAATGAGATATCACCTCATACCTGTTAGAATGGTTCTTATCAAAAAGACAAGAAGTAAGTGTTGGTGAGGACGTGGGGAAAAGGGAACCCTTGTGTACTGTTGGTGGAAATTAAATTGGTGCAGCCAATATGGAAGACAGTGTGGAGGTTCCTGAGAAAGTTAAAAATAGAAACTATTCTATGATACAGCAGTTCCATTTCTGGGTATTCATTTGAAGAAAATGAAAACACTAACTCAAAAAGATCTGTGCACCCCCATGCTAATCACAACAATTTTTACAATAGCCAAGATATATATCAAGTGTCTGTCCACAGATGAATGGATAAAGACATGAGTACGTGTAAAAAAAGGAATGCAGTCCTGCCGTTTATGACAACATGGATGGATTTAGCAGACATTATGTTAAGTGAAATAAGTCAGAGAAAGACAAATGCCATATGATTTCACTTACATGTGGACTCTAAATAAAAACAAAAACCAAGGGCGCCTGAGTGGCTCAGTGGGTTAAAGCCTCTGCTTTCGGCTCAGGTCATGATCTCAGCGTCCTGGGATCGAGGTCCGCATCAGGCTCTCTGCTCAGCAGGGAGCCTGCTTCCTCCTCTCCCTGTCTCTCTGCCTGCCTCTCTGCCTACTTGTGCTCTCTCTCTCTTTGTGTCAAATAAATAAATAAAATCTTTAAAAAACAAAACAAAAAACAAAAAACAAGCTCATAGATATAGAGAACAAATTGGTGGTTGCCAGATGCGGTTGGGTGGAGGTAGGTGAAATGGGTGAAGGGAGTCAAAAGGTACAAAATTCCAGGTATAAAATAAATCATGGTAATGTAATGTACAGCATGGTGACTGTAGTTAGCAATACTATATTGCATATGTGAAAGTTGCTAAGAGAATAAATCTTAAAAGTTCTCATCACAAGAAAAAAATTCTGTAATTACTGACAAACAGTAACTAGACTTATTGTGACCATTTTACAATATATACAAATATCAAATCATTATGTCCTCCATCTGAAACCAATATAATGTTATGTGTCAGTTATAGCTCAATTAAAAAAAAACTGTGAGCTTTGCTTATAAGGATGGGATTTAATAAAATCATTATCCATGGTGATTAATGTGGTATATTTTGTGTGCTTGTTTTTTAAAATGCTGAATTGGAAATGTTCATGAAATAATTCAGCATCTTTTTAAAAGATTTTATTTATTTGCGAGAGAGAGAGAGAAAGAAGAAGGTTGAACAGGAGGGGCAGAGGGAGAAGGAGAAAGAATCTCAGGCAGACTCCACGCTGAGCACAGAGCTGGAGGCCGGGCTCAATCTCACAACCCCGAGATCACAATCCAAGCCAAAACCAAGAGTGGGACGCCTAACCAACTGAGCAACCCAGGTGTCCCTGTAGGTGCTATTTTATAAATGCTATTTTATAACCTGGCTCCCCCTAACTGTGGATGTACATATATGTATTTCTAGATCACTGAATGTATATTAATAATATTCTATTGTATAGCCATACCATACTTTATATACCTTATTTTAGGGCAGATAATTGTTATTTAAATAAAACATGATTATAGGGGTGCCTGGGTGGCCCAGTCAGTTAAGCATCTGCCTTCTGCTTAGGTCTGACCCCAGGGTCCTGGGATTGAGCTCCCCATCGGACTCCCTGGTCAGCTAGGAGCCTGCTTCTCCCTCTCCCTCTGCTGCTCCCCCTGCCCATGCTCTCCCTCACTCTCTGTCAAATAAATAAACTCCCCCCCAAAAGACAATTACAGAAAGAGTAATTCAGCATTTTTAAGTAAAATTTTTAAGTAAAAATTTAACATTAAGTAAAATAACAAAATGTATTTCATTGATTTAGACAGGTTTTTTTTTTAAAGATTTTATTTATTTATTTGACAGGGAGAGAGAGATCCCAAGTAGGCAGAGAGGCAGGCAGAGGGAGAGGGGGAAGCAGGCTACCCACTGAGCAGGGACCCCAATGTGGGGCACGATCCCAGTACCCTGAGGTCATGACCTGAGCTGAAGGCAGAAGCTTAACCCTTTTCAAAATGAAAAGGAATCTCTATCTTTGGAGGTTTAAAACTTTTCTCAGTTATTTCATTTTATTTTATTTTATTTATTTGAGAGAGCATATAAGTGAGGGAGGGGGAGAAGCAGACCCTCCGCTGAGCATCTGGAAGGACAGATATGTGGGGCTCAATCCCAGGACCTGCAGATCATTGACATGAGCCAAAGGCAGATGCTTAACTGACTGAGTGACCCAGCCACCCCTCAGTTTTGTTTTATAATACTTCATCTTATTTGCTGGAAGTATAAGGAGAGAAAGTAAATTTTTTTTTAAAGATTGTATTTATTTATTTGACAGAGAGAGAGAGATCACAAGTAGGCAGAGAGGCAGGCAGAGGGAAAGGGGGAAGCAGGCTCCCACCTGAGCAGAGAGCCCAACGTGGAGCTCAATCCCAGGACCCTGAAATCATGACCTGAGCTGAAGGCGGAGGCTTAACCCACTGAGCCACCCAGGCGCCCGGATAAAGTAAATTTTTCAAAAGTCAAAATGTATATATAAAGATTTAAGCAACCATTAGTAAGTTTTTAATTTTTTGAGGAACTGCCTTACTGTTTTCCATAATGATTGTACCATTCTACATTACCACAACAGTACAGAAGGGTTTCAACTTCTCCATGTTTCTACTAACACTTGTTGTTCTGGTTTTTTTGATGATAGCTTTCCTAATGGGTGTGAGGTGATATCTTGTGGTTTTGTTTTGCATTTCTTGGATGGTTAGTGATGTGGAACATCTTTTTATATGCTTCTTGACCATTTGCATATCCTATTTGGAGATATACCTACTCAAGGCTTTTGGCCATGTTTTAATTGTTTTTTTTATCTTTTGTTGTTGAATTATAGGAATTCTTTATGTATTTTGGATATTAACCACTTATTAGATACATCGTTTGCACATATTTTCTCCCATTCCACATGTTGTTTGACTCTGTTGATTGTGTCCTTTGATGAAAAAAAGTAAGTTCGACATAGTCCCATTTATCTATTTTTGCCTTCCTTGGCTTGGGCTTTTGGTGCCTTCTCTAAGAAATCATTGCCAAATCTAATGTTAGGAAGTTTCTGTCTAAGAGTTTTATAATTTTGAGTCTTACATTTAGATCTTTAATTCATTTTGAGTTAATTTTTGTACATGTATAGTGTAAGATAAGGGTCCATTTTCCTTTTTTGTATGAAGATACTCAGTTTTCCCAAACTATTTGTTGAAATGACTGTCTTTTCCTTGTTGAGTGGTCTTGGCACCCTTGCCAAAGATCATTTGCTCATAATTGTGTGAGTTTGTTTTTGGGCTCTCTACTCTGTACTATTGATGTATGTGTTTTTATAGAAGTAGCATGCTGTTTTGATTACTGTGGCTTTGTGATGTGTTTTGAAATCTGAAATTGTAAAACTTGCAAATCTGTTCTTTCCAGAATTATTTGGGGTTCCTTGAGGTTCCAAATGAATTTTAGGATGATTTTTTTCTGTTTCTCCCAAGAAGATGCTATTGGGATTTTGATACATAAAAGTTATGTTGAATCTGTAGATTGCTTTGGGTATTTTATCGACATCTTAACAATAGTAAATCATCTTATTCCTGATCATGGTATATCTTTCTGTTTATGTCATCTTTAATTTCTTTCAGCAGTGTTTTGTAGTTTTCAGTGTACTCTTACCTCCTTTGTTATGTTCATTCTCAAGTATATTATTCTTTTTGATGCAATTGTAAATGGAATTGTTTTCCTTTTTTTTTTTT